>JAJMJU010000001.1:872338-1122649 GCA_030563705.1 Australozyma bambusicola | reverse complement strand
ACCTAACATTTGTATGTGCTTAGTTGCGTCTTTTGACCATTCCCCTCCCCCCTCCCCCCCTCCAAACCAATTCCCACCTCACATTTTACCACCCTTTTAAACTACACACCCAATCGTACCGTTTCAATCAATCACCTTTCAGCATCTTATTCCTCAACCCACCATCTCCTAAATTGCCCCACCCGAACATACAAATCATAATAAACTATATCAATATTGGGGCTATTATTAACACATTTAATATAAATACTAAATAAACAACTCACATTGATTTCGTGTCTCTGTAATTTTCTCTTTCTTGTTTATTCAAGTAGGTCCACACTCATTGCTAAAACATTTAGATAATTTACATTTTTCTATGTTTTTACTCTTTTTATTACATTGCCTTACTTTATAAATTTCGGGCATATTCCTTCTCTTCTTAACAGTTAAGTTAGTTTTAATTAAGTCAACTACTTCTTCACCAATCATTTCACTTATTCTTCTTAAGTCTTTATCAATTACTGCTGCTTGATATTTTTTATTGGCTGTACTTACTTTCATTATATATACACATACAAATTAGTAAATACACAGACTTCACATTTAATTGTTGTTTAAATGTCATCAATCTTACTGTTTCAATAGATTCAGAGATTTTCTAGTTTTGGCCAAGTTGTAATATTTGTAATTCATCTACAATTCCTATATGCATCAAATCTGTATAATCTTCTTCCTGCAATCTACCTAATTTGTTATAATCATGTATAATATGTTATAATACCAAGGTGTACATAATTTTTCTTTAATATTTTCTCCATTGTATTGATCTATTTCATTTTTGTTATTTGTAATTTTACATTTCCCTTTTTATTTAATATTTTTTATTTGTTTTACCCATTATCATATTTTTATACACTAGGATTTTCGTCTATTTCAATTATGTTAGTTTTGTAATCTGTACTTTTTTCATTTTTCCATTTTCTCATACATTTCCATTTTCTCATACATTTCTATATTCTCCTATATTTATAGACTATGGCAATATATTCGGTTTGTTTTCTTTTTCATTTCTATAGGTTTCAGGTATTAGTAATTCATTGTTGTTGTCTGTTCTTTTAGTTAATTTAACTATTAATTCATTATGATAATACCAAACTACTTCAAAATATAATCCTCCTTCTACTTACGTTTCTGAAATTATTGGCCATTCTTTTTGATTTAATTTTTTAGCTCCGAACCATGTTTGATAAGCTAATGACATATACAAGTTTTTATTATCAGGTTCGAAAATTTCATATATAGTCAATATTTTTTCACTGTTCTCTTTATATTCTTTTTTCATTATATCACCTACACTTGGGGTTTCTCACAAATCTCCTTCTTCAAAATTCCATGCAATCTAAACAAACCGTTATCTTGTGGGTCACTTACTAAAATCTGTACTTGGTCACCAATGGTAAACCTTACAGATGATAGATACTGAGGGACCAAGATTTCTGAAAATTATAGGCAAGGACATAAACGTTAAAGCACTTGAATTTTGATTTTAAAATTCGAAGCAATATTCAAAAATATTCTGTTAATTTTAAACTTAACGTTTGACTCTAATTTAACGGTTAATTTCCTATTATGTTGCCAATTTAAATTGTCCACTGAATTGAGCATGCGTCCACTCATTGGACGTGCGCGGCAGTCCGAATCATAAACGATAACCTTAAGTCAAAATGCCTATCTTTGGAGAAAAGCCCTTCACATCAATAACAGTGAAAGTCAACCAAATATGTAAACTGAGAAATGGAACCGAGTCCATTGAATTATATCTTGGAGATCTTTTGTCACTTATAAGTCTTCAGCCCACTGGCGCTACGGAAGCGGCTAGAGCAATTCGAAAAATGATAAAATATGGGAACAACTCAGAAGCAAAACTGGCAATGTCTCTACTAGAACTATTAGTTTTGAATGGGGGATTATCAATTGGAAAGGTTCTTGCCTCGGATGATAAGTTAATCGCAGTGGTTCGAAATGTGTTAAAAGGTGGTCACTCTGGCCTGTCGCGTGCTCCATATGAAGAAGAAACTGTCAAGGAAATGAAACGAATTGCTCTTGGATGGAGTTATGAACTCAAAGATTTGCCAGGTTTGCAGCCTTTAGCCACGCTATGCAAGGATGTTCCGATGATCAGATCATCTAAGCACTTCAACGATGTTCCTCAAAATAAGACCTCGAAAGAAAATGACGCTCAGAATTCTGATTCATCCATGAAGGGTAACAGGGCAACAGATAGGGCTCCAGAACGCCCCAAAACTCTGTCACCCTCGATTCCAAGGGAGGAATGTTCTAAAAGATATCAGAGATCTAAATCTACGAAAAAAAGAGATAAAAAAGCCCAAAATTATGCAGACCTGCAATTTAAGATTCCCCAGATCAACTATAAAGTAGAAGCACCCAAGATTCGAGCTGTTATTGCTGATTGTCAAACTAATGCAACTGCCCTTGATAATTCCATAATTTCGCTTCCTTCAACTGTTAGCTTAGAGCTCGATTCTAACGTACAGAGTTGCTTCAAGAAATGCAAAGCCACAAGACGGTCCGTCCTTCGATACTTACAGTTTGTCGGGGCAGGTAACATCGCGGAAAAAGAACTGGACGTACGTAAGCTCGATGAAGAGTTTTTGGGGAGCTTGATAGCCGCTAACGATCTGCTTGTGCGCTCACTCAAGCGATATGATATGGCCCGTGGGGCTATTCTCTATAATACGAAGTTTGATCCTGACGCTGAACGCGACGCTGAAAGTTCAGCATCAGAAGAGGATTTGTATGAATCTGGAAGCTCATACAGTGACACTGAGGAATTTGAGCCTCCAAGTAGACTACCAGAAATTCCCAGCTTGAATAGAATGGAGGAAGTAACGAGTCTATCGCGGTCCAGTTGTTCTGGGACTCACGGAACCAACACCATGAGTGCTGAAAATCCCTTCGGTGACCCATTCTAGAATATTTTATAGTGCACGTAAACTTACACTAAATAAATTTTTATGTAATGCGAATGATCCAAATTTGAAATTATAATGCGTGGTCAATTTTCCTCCGCAATAAGCCCTAGTAGATTGTAAACATAAAGTGAAACCCAAACAAACGGAGTATATCGAGAGGACTTCATCAAACCCAATGAAGGCTCACTCTTCGGATTCAAAGCAAAAATTTCATGCGGGCCGGATTTTGCCATTGCCTCCACCTCTGGAATTCCAACTTAGCTCCTTGATTTCCTCAACAAATATAAGTGCAAAGGGGTCTCTCAACAAATCGACGGAAGAGTATCAGAAGGATCTTCGTAAAGAACTCAAAAAAGCTTTGTCTCACGAACAGAAACTTCAACACAAAAACATCAGAATTATGAAGCTATCTGGTGAGTTGGGAATTCGACTAGAGAAGTCAAAGAAAATTTTTTCGAGGGTGCAAGGGAAGTCAACAAATCATACTAAAAGAAAGAGCGCTATAAAATATAATGACTCCGCATTGAATGAATTGGAAATACGGTTCAGTAGGACTTCGGAACTTGCTCACAATTCACTTTTGAGGCTTTCCAAATATTCTAAACGAACAAGGGAGACAAATGAGATAATTCAAGAGCGGGCACCATTAATGAATATCTACATCACATCGACCTCGGAAGCTCAGACTCTTACGGAGATTCCAGTTACGCCAGAGGCTATTTCCACAAGCGCAACCAATAACCAGAAGAGAGAGGATGAATTTGATCCAGATGAGTATCAGTCCATTATGGAAACTAATATTGCTATATATAGGGAGGGAATCATTAAAAAGCACAAGCAAAACAATGAGAATGATGACTTCACTTCGCAAGGGGTACACTCTCCAAGGGTTGGTCTAGGTAATTTTAAACGCCTTTTGGGTAGGAAACCTTCCTTAAAAACTTTTGCAAACCCAAAGTCACCAGCCACAGTGTTCGAGACAAATCTGAACTCGTTACACAAAAAGTTACGCATCAACCCTCATCCACTTGCAATCTACAACGAAAGCAATCATTTAGATTCTGTTTGCGAATCTGATAACTTAAAAGAAGAATTGAAACCTTGTGAATACACGAAACCAAATACCCTTCAATACGTTGACCAAGAAGTACTGACTCCATCTGACAGCACCTCAGAGGCCTTGTACATCAGATTGCTACTGATTTCGGAGGGACCAACGAATAAAAAATCTTCGAATTCGCCTGTGAGAGTGCAGGATGTTAAAAGAGGTTGCCATAGACAATCCTCTTGGAAGAATACCGACTTGTCTAGTTCGACAATGCGAAGTAAGTTGGCTAAAAGAGAAAGAAGTCATTTTGAGTTTTTACCGGTTCAAAAGCACCTACCTCTTCACCACACACATCGACCTACTCAATCTATTTTAAAAAAGACCGAATCACGGCACCAAGTCAGCAAAGAGTTAAAAGATTTAAAAGATGACCATATATGCGAGAGAGTTGTATTATCAAGCCAGACATCTAAAGAGCTGTCCATATCTCCAGTACTTGCTATTGGAAGTTTTGTTTCTCGCTCTCAACGCTCAGCTCCTCTTTTATCGGCCATAAGCCAAAATGAACTGGCACCGGACAATTGACGAATTTACCGACGAGATCACTGCTGGCAGTGTTATACATAGCATTTAATTCGTAATTGATGGCGGTTTTACATTGTAGTATGGCTATATTGCCTTAGAAGAGCCAAAGGTAAAAGCATAAGGAAAAGAAGAGAAAGAAAAAAATGAGCCACAATTTCCAAGTAATTCCTGCTGATTTACTCATTTCGATCATTCTGTTATACGTGTGCTTTAGGGAAATCTTCCCTCGCTCGAACCTCTCGGTAAGATCTTCATTTAGTTTTAAAGATTTGTTTATCTCGTCGC
The DNA here is from genome assembly GCA_030563705.1 of Australozyma bambusicola. Classification (NCBI taxonomy): domain Eukaryota; kingdom Fungi; phylum Ascomycota; class Pichiomycetes; order Serinales; family Metschnikowiaceae; genus Australozyma; species Australozyma bambusicola. The sequence goes on along the minus strand of JAJMJU010000001.1, from coordinate 1,117,756 downwards.
CCATTTGGAGGCCCAAGTTTTTTAAAGCTGCAACTTTGGTGCTCATGGTATTAAGATCATCATTATTTTGGCTTTCTAGTGACAGAAGGTATGCTTCGTTGTGTTTAAGAGCTTGAGAGGACTGATAGCCATATGGAGACTCCATGCGAGCTGGTGGCAGAGGGTTGATTACTCGTGAATGAGCTGACGAAAATAGTTGATGTCTACTATCTCTGTGATGTGCAGACCCTCCGCTAGAGTATCGGGAGTCCATGATATTTTGTTTTGGTTCTGTCCTGAGTTGTTGACAGCTCACTTTGCGCAGGATGTTCTAACAGAAAGAATAAAGAGGAGCTAGATCTTTGCTGCACCGTATTACTGTGATGGTAAAACTAGCCATACCATGGAGCATACAAATGTCACGTGTAACAAAAGAGTTTCTGCTTAGATTCTCGTCGTAGACATAACAACTTTTCCTGAGCAAGCGTGAAAGGCTTCTCCCACACCATACAAGAAACAACTGGAGCGCTCGAAATCTTTTGGTCAAGAAAGCGGGTGTCTCAACGAATTACAAGGGACGCTTACTATCAAAATAAATGTTGGCCTTTATCTCCAGAACTCGGATCGCTGTTGGAGTCTTGACGGAGTTAATAGATTACCAGTGCTACTTGGACTTCTAATCGGTAATATTGCTCTATCAAAATAATGACGGCCCATCTATATTTTAGTGTTTACAAGCTTTGCTGTTGTAAAAATTGGCCTCTTCTGACTTTAGTGGCTCTAACCCATTCTTTTTATGATCTTCATTCTCAGGACTTGGATTAAAGTTAACTCTCGTTTCTAGAAATAGTCCTCTCACCGGTTGGTTATATTAAGGCGGTGTCGCCCGCCTTCCTACGGTTGTTAGCTCTAGCTCTGATTTGTATGAGATGGTGTATTAAGGCCGAGCTCGGTTTCGCTTTTATTCGATTTAGCCATGTTCCATATGGGATGTGGACGCGATTTAGCACTCTTTAATGTCATTTCCACTTTTTTTTTGAGGTTTTTCTAGAGATGTAGTTACAGGAAGTTCAAAATTTATTCTGAATGGGCTCTGGGTTTTTTGATAGTTCCTAACAAACTATCAAATCTATACTAATTAAACTAGCACTTTGTGGATTTTGTTGCTTCAAAAATCGCTAAATGATGTTTTTAATAAGTATCTCCCAGCATTCGAATATTCGGCTTTTGAATTCAATCGCTTCCTTATCCCTGTTTCTCTATTGATCTGATAAAGGATATAAACTGCTCTATGTGTACATTTTTTAGTGGATGGAATTAAATTCTTCTTATTTTACAAAAACTACCCTTGGAATCTCAGTTGATTGAAGGATGCTATCGCATTTTGCAAAATTTGTAGATTCTCTGTTTTTCAAATGACCCCACGATTTCGAAATACGAATACCATGCATGAGTACTCTGACACAATCAGTTCCAAAACTGCTAGAACATGTTAAACATGTCATCTTAGTGCTTTCCGGTAAAGGAGGTGTAGGCAAGTCGTCCGTTACAACTCAAATCGCTATAGCTCTTGCTTTAAAGGGTTTCAGTGTTGGGGTCTTGGATATTGATTTGACAGGACCCTCTTTACCAAGAATGTTTGGCGTGGAGGGGCACCAGGTCCATCAATCAATAAAAGGATGGGTTCCAGTTTCCGTTTACAATGCACATAAGGGTGGAACGAAAGGTTCCATCTCTCTTATGTCTCTTGGACTACTTATTAGTAATCGGGGATCTTCCGTGGTGTGGAGGGGACCCAAAAAGACTGCTATGATCCGCCAGTTCATGAACGATGTAGCATGGCCAGGAAGTAATGGTAACAGTTCGCTAGACTATCTCATTATTGATACACCTCCTGGAACTTCAGACGAACATATTGCCATCGCGGAAGAACTACGATTTGTTGAAAATCTCGATGGAGCAGTAATTGTTACAACGCCCCAACAGGTGGCTACTGCGGACGTCAGAAAAGAAATAAATTTTTGCAAAAAGGTCAACTTCAAAATTTTAGGAATTGTTGAGAATATGGCGGGGTTCATTTGTCCTCATTGCTCTGATTGTACAGACATCTTCCTGAGAGGTGGAGGAAAGTCCTTGAGTATCTCCTTGAATTTACCTTTCTTAGGTGAAATTCCAATCGATCCCAAGTTCGTGGAATTGATCGAAACTCAAACGATTCAGGAGAACGGAACATCGTCACTTGTTGACGATTACCAAGCTACAAAACTCTATCCCATCATTGCAAGCATTGCAAACAAAATCATTGCAAATAGCTGTGTCGAAAAGTAAAATTCTTTAAAATCAAAAAAAAAAAATAAATTAGTTATTTATGTAGTTCTTGTATTATTTAAGTTACACCTCACGCTCTAGCAACTACATAGCTAACCAAATTTCCATTTTCTTTTTTAGCTGACCAACAGAAAGAAACATTGGATTCAATTTTTGATCCCATTTCATCTTTTCGTAGTTATCACCATATTTTTTGTGTAGACCAGCCAACCAGTGGCATTCCAATTCTGAGAGCGTTTGCTTTCGACCAGGCTTAGCATGTTCACGTTGATGCTTAATCAAATCATCGATGATGGGAACCTTCTTACTTTCAGAATCCACAACATTTGGTTCCATTCTCCCGTAAATGATTTCGGTCACCTCATTAGTTTCAGTATTTCTTATCAAACGTGCCTCACCTAGAGGAATCTTTTCAGGATCAATCTCCAGTGCAACATGTCCGGGTCTAACTTCGACACTATTTTCTTTAGGCAGCTCAAACTCTGTGGTTTGATATACCAGGTCTTTTATAGATTTCCGGAGGCGCGCTTGTAACCCAAACTTCTCGTAATTCTGTTTCCATGTAAGCTTTTTGTCCCAATGAGCTGCCATGACAGGGTGAGGTATATAATTAAGCTTTTTCTGTTTATCTTTGACTCGTTTTGTGTTTTTTTTGACCGAAGATCTGGCCATCTTCCGTTTTCTAACTGATGCCATTTTAAAAAAGTTAATGCCTTTGGATGTGATGGGGTATCTCCTGTTTAAAAGAGATGAGATGATCTGAGAGTGCAGGTTCCAACACAGAGAACAAATTAATCAGGCGCCATTTGGTGATAAATCCCTCTGAATAAGAGAAGCTATTAAAAATAATCTTTTATTAAATTGCAAATTGCTTTAAAATTCTATATTTGTAAACTCATATTGTGGAGAACACAATATAATCTTTCTTCTTGGGACATCAAAGCCGAAGCCAGTTAGTTTATTCGAATCTTACATATAAATTCACGTATGAAATTACTGTTCGCATGAGATAAAAGTGTTTTTTTTTTTGATTAAATGGCCCTTTAGTCGCCGTTCTGAATCAAGTGACAGAGTTGAAGCAAAATTCCCTAAAAAAACATGACTCAATGACGCAAAAGTGCGACATTGACGCTTTAAAAGCCTTCAACTAGTGGCTATTCCACGTCTGACACTTTCATGTGCTCCCCGAAATCCATGAGTTCGAAAATCAAATTCATATTGGGGCATATCTTTTCGCAAGCCTCCACAAAATGCCCCACTGGATATTTTCGTCCATTTTCTGACTCCCACATATTCTTGCTTCCATTCTTTAAAAGTTCATATGCTTCATTTACTGAGAGCTTGAACTTGACCATAAAATAGGCAACGATAACACATGCAGACCGCAGCACTCCACATTGACAATGAATGAGTGCTTTTTTACCCGGCCTATCGATCTCGGAAAGTAGCTTTGTAATCTTGGGTAGGTCTTTCAGGATCGAAGAAGTATGAGACCAAGGAACATGCACATACTTTCTATCTTTGCCGCTGTCAAACTGTGACTCTAAATTTCGGCATTCCTTTGCGACATTGAGCACTAGATCGTAATCATTGATATCAACGGGTTTCTCAGATAAAAATGGGTCTGAATACAAGAAAAGTATCAGATCGAGAACATTTGCTGGACCATCAGGGTATGCATTGACCGCAGTGCTTTCTTGTAGCTCTTCATGACTCTTGTTTTTCTTGACAGAGGTCTGGTTATTTCTAAAAGAGGCACTACCTTCGCTTGAGTGAAGAGAGACTGTGCTATAATTAGGGGCAGATTCAAGATGGTGCTCATCTTTCTCAACGTAGTAATTAGCAAATCTGCGTTGGGCAGGTGTCAAGCTGAATTGAGTTTCACATTTTTCGTCGGTGATCCAACTTGCAGAAAAGGGACTTTTGAGTGTCTGGGAATTGCCCGACCCAAGCGGGCTTTTATAAAATGTTGCATCATCTAGGACCTGACTGGTAATCCTACTAGACGGTAGATGCTTTTCAATCATTGTGAATTTGGGCAGAAGCTTGCAACATGGTGTTCGTTCACTGCTACGCTTTGACAGTTTCTCATTAGGTATGGTCAAGGAAAGAGGAGCTATTCGATTTGGAGATGCTGAATTTTTCGTTAGGTTCTGAGGACTAATATCTAGCAGCAAATTTTTGACGTTAATATTCCTAGAATTTAGGGAAGTTGTGGGGTTTTTTGTACTTCTAGAATACGAGTCAGTATCAATCAATCCTTCGTTTGAATGGCACGAGGAGCTGTAGTTATTGGCAACAGCCGGTGAAAATACACCTATTTCTTCCGTTGAATCGGTTTTCATATCATTAGACATTCTTCGCTCGTGTTTGGGGGTAAACAACCTATAAATGACCAGACTCTTAAGTCCTAGTGGCTGCTGTATTGATGTATCCTAAGTTGACTGAGCTAGATTGACAAGATTTAGGTAAATATGAATTCAAATCGAGGAACAGGAAAAGTTCGTGACGATGTAGAAGAGATAAATCTGTTGTCCCTCGTGAATCTAGCCAGAGGAGTGTACGTCATGAGTGAGCATGTCTGATTCATACCTCCACAAATATTATGGGTTTAAAATTCAAAGAATGTTCGCTGAATATATAGGAGATGGCTATCAATCCAAGTTTATTTCAATGGAGAACCTCGTATTGATATCTCTTTAGCATTCATTAATTCTAACTTTCCTGGCCAGTCATAAAAATCATATGGGCCTTTAAGGATTGAAAATTCCAGATTTAATTGAATAAAATGATGCTTTAATTAATACACATAAAACGACTTGATTCACAATTTGATTCATTCTGTCAAATGATTCATGATTGGTCTCATACAGCTCTTGTTAGAGACATCTTGCAGAAAGGTTGTTCAGCTTCCGTAAGAAGGTTCCCTCAATTCCAGAAGAGATATGTAATTACCTATATGGAGCATCTGCATCAATGCAGTATTGCAATTCTTGTTCCCACTTGTCACCATTCTCCAACAACTTTTCCTTGTTATACAACAACTCCTCTCTGGTTTCGGTACTGTATTCCACGTTAGGAGATTCAACAATAGCATCAACAGGACAGGACTCTTGGCAATAGCCACAATAGATACATTTAGTCATGTCAATATCGTATTTGTATGTTCTTCTTGACCCGTCGATTCTCTCTTCAGCCTCAATGGTGATAGCCTGAGCGGGACAGATTGCTTCACAAAGTTTGCAGGCAATGCATCTTTCTTCACCACTAGGGTAGCGTCTTAAAGCGTGCTCGCCTCTAAATCTGGGTGAAATTGGTCCCTTTTCAAATGGGTAGTATATTGTGTAAGGATTACGGAAGTACATCTCCAAACAAATATACATTCCTCTGGCAATCTCACTAAGGAAAAAGAATTTGGTTGCTTTCGACAAAGCGGATTCGCTACTTTCCTCCCAGGTCTTTGGGGCGGGTTGTCTAAAGCCCTTCGGCCACACAGACTGAGTAGAACCACCAGTTGTAAGGTACTCAGTAGCCAGTCCAGCGGAGGAGGAAATGGGCTTCCACATCATACGAGATGAAGCAAAGCCACGGATGCTCGATCTACTTAACAGGCTCAACATCTGAGGAATGTAATTGTTGATAGGTAGTCTGTCTGCCAGTCTTATTCTTAATGTTAGGAGTAAGAGTAACGCGAAAATCCAGCCATCTGATTGGCTGCATTAGAAAGACAGCCTCTTAATTTCTACGTAATAACTAGCGAAAAATAAATACGTTTTTTTGTCTTTAAAATTCAATTCACTCAAGACGTGACTTTAATTGTGTTCCTTCATTCTTGGATTCTACGTCAACTGGCGAGGGCGTTCGACTCCAAGCAAGAAACTGATAGAAGTGAACGTCACATAGGTTTATGTCTACGAAAGCGATCATGGATCATTAAAGCCTAGATAAATAAATTGTTGGTCCTAGAAAACATTTTTTCAGTTTGATTTAATTTTTGATTAACTGAGTTTGAATTGAGGTTAGGTACAATTAGAAAGAAGAATATTAAAAAAAGCCCACGAGCCGTGCTTTCGGATTCACCAGTCGATAAATCAGTACCTATATCGATTGTAGCTCATCATTTCGTTATACAAGTAACGCTTTAAATCGCTCATCGATAATTCCCCTTTGCTCTTGCGATCGAAAAAAGACGGCTCCAAAACGACACCTGCCACTGGCTCATTTGATGATTGATGATAGCACTCCAAATAGGGATGGCTTAAGGCTTGCGTAGCGGTGAATCGTTTCTTGGGATCAAAGGAAAGCAAATTTGTCATCAATTCGAGCCCTTCGATGTCAAGAGGTTTGTGTCCAAATTTTTGGACTCTTCTAGGATGATTGTAAAAATAGGCATAAACATCACAAGGCTCCTGCGTGGGAAGCAGCTTTATGTATGCCTTTGCCCTCTCCAGCCAAATGCACTTGTAATCAGATCCCGTTGGTGTTCCCAAGTAGTCAAAAATGAGTTGCAATTGATGTTTGTAATCCTTACCCGGAAACAAAGGATATGCCAAAAAAAGCTCTGCCATTATACATCCTACTGACCATAAGTCGACTGCAGTGGAGTACATGGCTTGCAGAAGCATGATCTCCGGTGCCCTATACCATCTGGTGGCAACATACTCTGTAAGATTAGCCTCTAACTCAGACAGTTCCGATCCAACAATCCTAGCTAAACCAAAGTCGCATATCTTTACTTCGCATGCCCAATTGATCAAAATATTGGACGGCTTTAAGTCTCTGTGAATTACATTAGCGCTATGGATCACATTCAATCCACGCAAGATTTGATACACGATGAACTTAAGATGATGGGGCAGGAGGTTCAGTGAATGAAGGGTTTTGTGTAAATCGCTAGGCATATATTCCTGGATCAAGTAAACCTCGTTGAACGAATCGTAGTCTTGGGGTTTTTGGACATCAAATAGGCCTATAATGTTATCATGATTCGCGAAGAAGTTCAAAAGTTGTAGTTCGCGTATTGTCCTAAGACATACTAAAGTTTTTTGGAACGGCTCTATTTTTTTGACGGCAACTGGTGTAGAAGTTGGTTTGTGAATGGCCCATGCCACTGTCCCATATGCTCCCTGACCTACCATTTGCTTGAGAGCATAGGAGCGGCTAATTTTAAAAACGTTACTACGTCTTTCAGTTTCCATATTGACTAAGAATTCTGGGTGATTTTTCCAGGCCAGTCTTTGTCCGTCACTGTCAGATCCAAAGTAGTTAGATATTTATCCGTCGATTTATAGTCCAATTTGTGTATGTTTCATACCTGCAGATAAAAAGCAGAGATTCACTCTTAAGAGGGTATTTAGTAATGATTGTCAAGCACACATCTCTTGAAATCATGCGTTAGAAAAAATACAACACAATCAACACTGAAATTGACATAAAAAGTGAAATTGAAAACTTTTTATAATCATTGCCGCCTGTTAATTGGAATTACTCAGATAAATCAATCCTGCATATGATGATGAAATTCAATGAAGTAATACCTATTGCAAAAAACCCTTTGAATTTAAGCATACTAAGAGACAAGGTAAGGCGAACCTATTAACGAGGTTTATATGACACAATAAAGAGCTTCTCAATTACCGATACTCATGGTCACAATTATGGAAGAGATGCAAGAAAACATAGTTAAGTTCATGTCGTATTATAATTATGAGAGCAAAAAAGCATTCGAGCCCTCTTTCATCGCTTGCACAAATTTTGCCCTCATAATTGCCCTCAGAGAGTAATCTGGAAGCTTTAAATAGTTCGCACAAGTCATGACGGATGGTAAATGGTCGTCATTGCGAGAGCCGGCTTCAACATGTTTCTTGACTATAGTAAGTTGGGGCTTGAGCTGGCTAAAGCCACCGATAGGCAATCTAGGGGATCCAGTGAGAAATTGGAGGAACTCTCGCCTCTCTGACTTCTGAAATTCACTAATTATGGATAAAAAATTTTTGATCGCGTTCGAATCCATAGAGTATCCATGGTCCGCAATGATGGACTTCTCTAGAGTTGCGATAGTCCAGTCTTCTGTATTGTTACCCATTAAATCATTGAGTTCCGTGACGGAAAACAGGTGTAAAAAGCATCGAGGCAACAAACTCGAAAGACCTTCGTGGAATGCTAGCACTTGATTTGAAATTCCATGTTCCAAAATGGTACCAGCCACTAACTTAACGTACTCGACCAAGTTTTCTTCAGAAACTACAACTTCTTTGCCGTTCTCGACTAGCTCCAACTCTGGGTACCCCGGAAGAACAAATGTTAGAAATAGGTCGGTCACATTTGATTCGCCAGGCTCAAAGCACCCGGGCTCTTCAACACACGTTTGGTTCTGAAGAGCCATAGGTAACAACTGCCAAAGAGAGTTGGCAAGGACCCTATCCACTTGACGAAGCAAGTTAAGGAGTTGTGCAACGTCACTCAGATTTTTGACCATCCGGGTATATTCTGGCCAATCTTGAAGAGCCCGCAAGAAGATGGGACTAAAATAGAAATCTAGATTCCGAGCGTCAACAATCGCCCGCGCAACAAACTGCCCAAGTGCCTTGAATAGCCTTACACTCTTTTGATTTGTTCGACTTGAAATTTCGACTATTGGGCTAGGGAAAAGGCCCGATTCCGGGACCTGAGTCTCTGTAAGTGCGTTTCTCCACATATTTTTCTGTTCACTAAAACCTTTTGCTACTAAAGTGTAGAACTCCAAGGTTGGCCCAAGACCTGAACCAACTTCTTCATAGAACTGAATTTCGAGAATTGAAGTCAGTGCATTGTAATCCTGTAAGACCTTGAGGGCGCTAGCAAATAGAGCTTTTCTGTTAATTTGCAATTTTGTCTTTGTCGAATAGCCCTCAGGTTCACTCAGCAACTGTGATAACCCAATTGAACGACCATCAGAAGTGTTTATTCGCGACTGGCGGCCGTTTAACATTTCGAGTTTTCTGGCCATTCCAAATGACACAGAATTGAAAAAGTGCATCTTGAGATCCATTGGGAGCACTAATGGAGCTGATAGCATCACTTGGAAGCACCACTCTGGAATTTGGTTCCCAGAAATAACAGAAGAACCATTTAGGGGCATCTCCATTTTTAAACTGAGAGATCTGTTTTCAAAAGATGTAGATGGTACATATGACCCAGTTGAGAAAAGGGTTTCGTTTATCGCGCTAATGCGATTGAGGACTCCTAGAGCCAGGTTGGTTATTGGCTTAAGCTGTTTTCCGTAGAAGATCGAGGTAGATTTAATAACAGGGATGACCTTGAAGGGTATCTCATGCACTTTTGAGTAAATACTCGTCGCATCAGAAAAACTATTGGAGGCCACAAGCATTCCAAATAAGGAAGTCGTTTTTAAGATTGGTGCTTGACGATAGAAGAACAACACAGAATGCGTCAGGGTATTTATAAAGACAGAATTGGTTCCCAGATGATTCAGATCGCTCTCAGGTTTAAAGTCCGAGTTCAAGCGCAGAATGACGAAGTGCTCGATTGTAGCAAATGAAATGACCCCTGGCGCCAGTAGCATAAAATCTTTGCCTTCAAGGGGCGCCGTTGATTCATCACTAACATCAGGGATCAACTTGAGAAGTACTCTTCGATTATTCAATGGCCTTCTCACCGGAAACAATTCTTTAACGCCTCGTGCGTGAGAATCCATATGGGTTCTGTTCACTATAGAGTGAAGGATTGCAACTAAATGGCGCAAAAATTGATTATTGCTAAAAAACACTTCGACAAACGCCTCAGTAGCTGGAGTTTCAAATTGACCCTTGTCGCATAACAAAAGGTGGATTCGATCTAAAATTTGCAGAGTTAAGAATTCATGAGAAGTTGGGGGATCATCTGAACTTAAAACATTGGCCAAACTGCTCCAAATAGATTTGCACGTTTGATAGTTGATACTCCCGAATTCATTCAAAATTCTAGTCAGTAGATGCTCCAACGTCAAATATGACTTGTGGGACGTATTGTCCAATTTTGAGATTGCCAGCTCAATTTGCTCTATATAATGAGAAACATTGCGCTTCTTGATTAGCTTCAAATTATTGCAGGCTAATCCGTTTGATGGATTTTCCTTCAACATTTGGTCTTCGAGGTAATCGTTGATAGCCTTTAAATCTGCCAAAACGCCTTCTCTTTGCATGTATCGAATGAGAACAGGATCATTGATGTTTAACACAACCTGTATAATCAAGCAAGAAGCTAAAATATGCGCAACTTCAACCGATGAAAGCTTATCACAAGTTCTTGTCAGAAGAAGATCACGACTTTCGAAGAGAGTATCAGCAAGAATTCCTATTGAGTTCTTTGTTTCAATATGCAAATGGTCTTTAAGAATATCGCTGAAGCTCAAAATCTTGTAGAGTTCACGTAACACTTGTAGTCGTACTTTTGAGTCCGAAGAGTCATGGTATAAACTGATGAGCACTGGATAAATCTGATTGACGTACGTGCTCAAACGGACAATTTTATCAAGCTCAAAACTGTCGAAACTATTCACTGCTTCCTTCAAATCCCCTAGAAGAAAAGCGTTGTCTTCTGAGACTTTGGGATCAGGAATGAAACATGTAACAAGCAGAAGAAGTGCTAAAGTTTGTTTTGGATCGTTGAAGGAAACACCTACATGGCCATATTTGTGGGTCTTTTCGAACGAGCGCGGCACTTCATTGAGGACAGCAGCTTGGATTTTGAGTCCCAAGTCGCGTTGAAGCAAAGTTTGGCGAACACTGGGAGAAGACTTAGCGAGAGAAATTAAGGAATTCAATATAACCGATGAAAACAGGGTCAGCGATTTTGTTGAATTCTCTTCTTCAAATGAATCAAAAGCAATCTTTACTAATTGAAGAATCAAAGCCTCTTGAGAGAATAGAAGCTCGAGTTTCTCGGCGTCATTTTTTAAGCACTCAATTATGCGGAATATACTTAATTTGGCACTTTCAAGTAGAGCGGCATCGTCTTGGAACAGAAGAACATTTAGTAACGTGACAAACTCGTCTTCTATAAAATGACAGTGAGTCTCGCAAATACTTGAGCTCAAATTGGAAACAATTTTTAGGCACTTCCGCTGCGAATGGACCGTCAAAAAGTCGAGATTCTTAAGACACGCCTTGAAGCCATCATTTTTGAGAAATCTATTATGAGATAGTTTGTCCTGAGACAATATCTCCAACAATTGTAGACACTGCTCTGTCAAATCGATATACACTATGTCAATGAGTTTAGGGATAAGAGCTTCTATGGCTCCATTGGTGATAGCATCGATTATATAGTCCTGGTTTAATTCAACCAAGTTGAAGAGACATCGACATGTTACCAAATGCAATTCTAAGTCTTCAGCAAGTAAGGGGTCAATAAGAACATTGACTAATGATTTTGTCAATTTATTGACCGGAATGGCCCTTTCGGCCGTTAACCCATCCATCATTAGTAATCGCTCTGAGAGGTCCTTAACAGATTCCAATACAAGGTAAGGATCGTCACGTTGGTTCAAGTTCTCGAGAACAGCGTGGAACTCACCTGAAGGTGTCTGGTGATATCTTGTACTTGTGGCATGCGTTTGCCCCAAGCGCAGCATTAAGTCCATGAAAGAAAGGGTCTGAGCATTTGCTCCGGACACATTCGCAAACATTCTTGTAAACGGTTGATCTGAAGTGGAGTATTCATCCGAATCTAAATCATCCTCTATATAGTTTTGTTCGTCTACATCCATGTGGTCCTCATCTGTAGTGTGCTGATCGTAACTATCAGCGGAGTACACTTGGAGAGGGCTACCAGAAGTTTCGGAGGCCAGTCCTTTGCTGGCATTAACAAAAGTTCTACTAGATTTATTTGGTTTCCTAGCAGGTACGGACCCATCTGATTCGAGGTACTGTTGACTCATGTTGGGCTCTCGAATCACTATCGGATTGAGAGTTTCTTGGAGGGCAAGTACCTTGATCTTATCTGCACGTGACCTAAAACAGAATCACAAGAAAAGCTTGCGCCCAGTCAAATAGGCTGATATGGGAAAACTCCGGTTAGCTACTCTCAAGTAAATTTATCAAGTGAGCGATCTGATACCCTTTTGGTGTCTGACCCTGTAGATATAAACCACCAATGTTAATTGGCCGAAAGATGAGAGGGCTAGCTCAATGGAACAAGGAAAAGTGTTCATAAATAAATAGGACAATTTTTCAAAAATTTTTGAAGATCCTTGCATTTTTTGTTGCTTCATTCAAATGGTATCGTTATTATTATTTACATGGGAATGGCCAAGAAATTGGGAAACCAATAACCACTTAGCGCTCGTTCGATTCAACATTAAGAGATAGAAATAATTCTTCGTTGTTACTTCAATTCTTTAACGCACCACCATTTTTCTAATGCTGGCCACGACTTCATTCATTCGTTTTCTTCACCAGCACTGCAGACTGCACATCAGTCACTCATATAAAACACACTCTGTAAATGTCTCCTACTCTTCTACAACTCATGTCTTACAATAGAGGATACGACGACAAGCCAGACGGGCCATACAGCCGCTCGGGAAGCAACAGAGATAATCATCCCGACTGGCCCCAACCAGATCGGTCGGGGTGGTCAGGTAAGTCATATCCAGGGCGTTACAATGGCTCAAACCAACGAAATCCTTCAGGAGCATCAAGGCCCCAAGAAGAATACCTGAAGAACAGCTATCGTAGGAGAGACTATTCTCCCTCAAATTTAAACGAAAATGTCCGAGGGTCACAGGATAGAGGCCTCAATAGAGGAAAGCCTCCCAACAAGTGGCGGCGTAACGCCAGCTCACAATTTGAGCGCTACAACAATAGACAGAAACATCGTTCACCAAACAACTTTGACCAAAATAATTCCCACTTAAATAATCAGCGTCAGGACTTGCACCAGGAAAATCGTAGCGAAAAACCCCAAGCTGAGCGCCTTAGTTCGTCGTCACTTCAAGAGAAACCCCAGGATATTAAAGAAATGAACAATCGAGGGGAATCGAGGGATTTAAAGGGATCTAGGGAATTGAAAGAACCAGATGGAAGAAGAGGAAGTCGGGGTCTGAAAGACAAAGAAAACAGCGACTTTAGAAATGATCAATTGAACCTCAACGAGGTGGGTTCTCACACAGGCACCTCAAAAAATGAAGCTGTTTTAAAAAGCTCTTCAAGTGAATCGACTCCAAGCAGCCAGCCCATAACCGTTGAAAGCACGTCATACATATCAAGGTCTTCAAATCAAGAGTTGCTGAACCCTAAATCTGGAACTGAGAATTTGCCAGAGGCAATTGTGACGGTTGGTTCCGCTTTGCTAAAAGCAAAAGAACACGTGGACCCTCCTGAAATCCATATATTCACTCTGTCTGTAGGTTCACCTGACCTGCCACATAATGATCTTAATTACGAGGAACAATCTGAAACTGAGACTGTTCTCTCGGATTCAGTACCAACTTCAGAGTTAAGTTCTGTTTACCGCCGGCGTGGACGAGACCCAAATAGAAAGGCTTTGAAGCGTAAGGCCATCTTCTCTTCCGACGAAGAGGATGAGGACAACAACGAAGTGCACTCGTCGGTACAAGCTGCGCCCATAAACCATGAATCACGTACCTCTCTCAAAAAAAGCGAAACAAAAGGCTCCGAGAAGGAAAGGGTACATCAATCAAACTTGAAAAGCTATAAAATCAAGCGAGATTCGACAGGTAGATCGCAATTACAAAGAGCATGTAAACGTGGCGATTTGTCAGAAGTAAAGGCATTTGTGGCGGCCGGTGCCAATCCTAACGAGTGTGATTTCGGTGGGTTCACCTGTTTGCATGAGGCTGCCCTTGCTGGTCATGCCGATATCGTATCTTTTCTTATAGAAAAGGGTGCTGACGTCAATAAGCAGGCGCATGAGGTGGGTGATCTTGAAACACCCTTGATGGACGCATGTGAGAACAAACATTACGAAACAATCGAGATTTTGTTAAAACACGGCGCAGACCCGCATATATGTAATGTTGATGGGTTCTCTACGATTTCCAAGTTACAACACCTTGACACCAGTGACAACAGTTATAAGCGTGTGTTGAAGCTTCTTGATGCTTATGTTACGCTGAATAAAGAAACGCAGAAGGATAATAGGCGGTCCAAGTCAATTGTGGAAGACCCTAGTGAGCCATACTTTGGAGACCTAATGAAGAAGAAGTTTAACAATGTCTATAGGTATGCTGGACAAGGTCAAAAAGAGTCGACGGCTGAAAATTTCATTACACATGCCCTAGATTTGCAAAAGATGCCGGATATTCTATTCCTCGCCGCCAGAAATGGGCATATTGAGCTCGTGGATATTTTACTTGGTCTCAACCCAAATCCGTTCGATATCAACCAAAAGAACAAGATCGGCTGCACTGTGTTACATGCAACCGTTGGGCGAGGGTTTTACAATGTGGTGAAGTTTTTATTATCTCGAGGAGCAAATCCAGCCATGAAGAGAGACATCGACGGCCGAAACGCCTATGAAATAGCTACAACATCGGCGCTGTGTGATTTTGAAGAGACCTCTTTGTTGGAGTACATGATTAAGAAGCCTTCTGCCACCGTTGACTCATACTTCGAGAAAAAAGAAACCGAGAAAGGAAAGGAGAGAAGAAACGATGAAGAGGTGCAGAGAGAGGATCACAAGGAGGATCATAAAGAGAATTTAATGCTTAACAAGGTAAATTTAGAGGTTGCCCTCGAACAGCCGAAGAAAGATGTGGTTCCAAGGAAGGAGGAGGTTGATGAAAGGGTAGAGAACTTCACCGAGGAAACCACGAAGATTGCTGCAAAGCTGCCCGTCAAATTCGAAAAAACGGACAAGGGGGAACCATTTCAGCTTCCAATCGCCACAATTACACAACAGAAAAGAGATACACCAGCAAATGAACCTGTAAAGGTGCTGCAGGACCGCACCAAGCAGGATACTGAAACCAGCTTTGAAGATCGGCCAACGACAGAGGCTGTTCTTTTAGCTACACGCAAGAGATCGTTTCTGGACGTGCACGATTGCACTGATATGGCTACTTCCACCTTAAAGATTCCTGAAGATGTTCATGTTCAACATACTCACGATGAAGAACAACCTGAATGCATTTCCAAAGAACTACCTGAATTCATTTCCAAAGAGCAAGAAGAGCTCAAATTGAAGGCTGCTGAGGAGGCTAAGATCTGGCAAGAGAAGATGCTCGCGAAAAAGCGCGCTAGAAAAGAGATGTTTTTGCAGGCGGAGAAAGAAAAGGAACGGCAACGAAGAGAGGACGAAAGACGTAGAATAGAAGAGATGCGAATCCAAGAGGAACGCCGCAAGGATGCAATTCTTCAGCAGGCTTTGGAGGCTAAAAGAAGAGCCTTGTTGGCGCAGCAGAAACAGGCTGCGTTGGAGTTGCAGTATGTGCTTCTGCAGTATCCCATTGGATTGCAGGACGCTTTTTTCAACCCGAACTCGACACCTTCCCATGTATTGAGGTTTGCCCCATTGTATATTTTCACCTTCGACGACGAAGAGTGGGTGATTGACTTGCAAATTGCCTTATTGTTGTCGCATAGCGTGACGCATATCCACAGCCAAGTATCCGAGTTTCGTGAAGAGCTTAATGATGATGCTAAGGATCGGTTGTGGGCGTTGTTTTTCAACATGATAGGTGTGGGCAAAAGTGGGCTTGTAGATAAGAACGGACGCAGTAAATTCCGCGACTTAAGCCTTCATTATATAAAGCTAACTGACGCGTGTGACTTGATCCGCGTCGAAGATACACAAGTTTTTCGTTTGATCTGGGAGGAAGGGCGAGCTACCAAAGTGAACTTAAGTTTGATCGATGTTCTGCGGGCACCGGCTGGCACGAAGCTACGCAACATCAGCGACGACCGAGACCTCGGATTTGTTCCTCCAAAGTTGAAGAAACGGCAAGATGTCGTGCACACAATCCACACCGCCAGCAGCTCTTTATGGTGATTGATGGTTGTATCTTATTAAATTAGTAATAATTATTGAGTGAATGAGAAGTAGTGGTAATGATTTGCCCTGAAGCGAATTTTCAAAAACCCGTTGACTCAATTGCAACTAGAAATAGCTTATTCGTCTGAAGTACACATGGTGCATCCTTTGTTGTTGGTATCATTGTGTACTCAGTCAACAGTGCCTTAACCAGAAAATCAACGATAAATAACAAACAATACGATTAAGCTCACATTAATATCTTCTTCTTTCACATTAAATTTTTGTGCGCATGTATAACATGATGGAGTATACTCTCTCATTTAAGATCGATGAGCTTGGTACATTAGACACTACACTTCAATCGAGATGTCAACGACATGGTATGTAAATCGATTTATTTATTCAGGAAGGCACGGTGTAACAAGTAACACGCACAAAACTCCATTAGATTTGTTTCTAACGTATAGCCCGTCTTCCTCGGATCCAGATATAGCAGGATATGCCTTTGAGTTTGAGACCGTCGATGTCTCAAAGTCCCCCGACGCCAGCGAAGGCTCCAATGCAGACGAGGATGAGTTTTCGTTTCCCCTCTTCTCTGCCTCTTCTGGTAGCTCTGCATTAAAGGCTGTGAGTCTCAAGGAAGAGGTTGAGGAGCTTCCGAGAGCTATCCGTCCAAACTCTTACTACTTTGCTCTCACCAACGTAGAGCTCAAACAGCAGACCAAACAATCCGCTGTTTCTTTTGACGACGTGTTTGCTTCCATGTGGCTTCCGACAATTGATGCATGGCCCCAGAAAGTGGTTGCTTTAAATGACCTCAATAGAGACTTTACAAGACTCAAAATGAAGAAGAGACCAGGGCTGAGACAACGAAGACTGAAAAATGAGAGGAGGAAGAAGTTGGAGGAATTAGAGAAATTGGAGAAGCTACGAAACCAGAGAGCCTTGCTGTTTAATCCGAGGAGAACTGCTAGACCTAAAGTCTCGAAGCAGACTCCAAGAAAACCTTGAGTCTATATTTTGGGATATGGCATGTTGATCCATGATATCGTCTAGTTCGATATTACGGCGGAACTCGGGTGCGCTGATACATTTTGTTTCTAAACCTAAAGAGCTGTAGCAATCTCTACGCACCGAATAGTAATGAATATAATGATAAAAATTAACAGGATAATGGCCTAAATTCCAAATTTAAACTTCAAAATTTAAACTGGCTATCCGTCTTCTAAGCTCTTTCTCCATAATTAGTGCGATCAATTCATGCAATTGACTTCCACATGATAGCTTTCTTCGCTTAACAAACGACCTAATAGATGCTGCAAGAAGACGTCCACAATCTCAATGACTTTGAGATATTTATAAGAACCAACTTCGACCGTGTCCAGGCGTTGGCAAGCCTCGTTCAAAACACAAACGTTTTAGACGACACTGAGTTGGATCTCGAGACTTCGGCCAAGAAGCTTCAGTTCGACGCAAAGGAATGCAACAAGCGAATTGGGACCATAACCGCAACAAATCACAATGAGCTTATCTCCAACATTAGCATTGTCGGTGAATTCTCGGACTCTGTACTTCTGAACATTGTTCCCCAAGCTAACAGAATTGAGGCCGTCTATCAAAAGATCAATAATGAGGTCGTGCTCCCTTTCGAAGAAGCAACAAAGTTACAAGGAGCACTCAAAATGATCCATTCGACGTTGGCACTCATGCGCGGAGCTGGATTCTTTCTTTTATTTGTTCGCCAACTACAAGAATGTGAGAAGGCCTACGAGACTTCGGAGGACCCGAAAGATGGTCTCAGATTGGCTAAACTGATGACACAGATCCAAAGTGTGTATTCGGATGGCATATTTGCATCCAACAATGGCGTAGATTTGACTTCGTTGGAGATTGTTCGCAGCTACCGCCCTCTAATACAAAACAAAGCCAGCACTTTCGTTTCTGTTTTGAAGACAAAAGTTTCGTATGAATTGGGACACCATTCATCATTCCACGCATCCAACACAGCTTTACAGAACAATTTGCTAGCGCTTTATGAGTTGGACCACAAGCAGTTGTTTATTATAATCGAGGAGGCGTTCCAAAAATCTATCCAGGTGTCGTTGCTTCTGCTTTCACGCTCATTGCAATCTCAAAGAAATCTTTTGGTTAATTTCGGCGATGCTAAGCAAACGGCGTCTTCATTTAATACCACGATGACTAACCTTCTTCAAAATAGTACCGTTGTCAGTAAGAAGTCCGGGAGTCCTTTGTTGGGGAAGTTCGCCTTTCATTTGAACAATTCTAAAAATTGTTTTGTTGCGGATTACTATTGGTCTAAGATGGCGCAGCTCTACAAGAAGAATATTCTAAATACGTTAGCAAAGGGTGGTCCAATCGCCAGGAACCTTCAAAATAATCGAGCTCAGGTTCAAGAGGCTATTCAGTCAGTGTTTGATGAGCCGGGAAGGTCATATTTGATGGAAGCTCTGAGTATATTAAGCAATAATTAAGTCTATATTTCGGTCCTTGAACAGCAGTTCATTTGATTGGACTTCGGCATATACATGCGTTTTTAAAAAAAAAACAACGAACTAATACACTAAATAATGATCTAAATAAAATACTCAGATTCCTTCTACTTCATCTTTACGCTCTGCCTTCTTCTCCTCCTTAGTAGTCATACAAACGCCTTTTATTCAAACCAGATTACCTTCCTTATCACATGTCTTCAAACTTTTATTCTAATGTATTTCCTACAGTCCTTCTCATACCCTTTAATTCGGCGCGCGCGCTGCCAACATCTTCAAAAATTCTCTGTAATCTGGCGCATTAGCTATGGTCTTGTCCTCTATCATAAAACTCGAGGGCCAAGCTCTTAAGGCCATAAGGTCTCTTCTCAGTGTCACCTCCATAGGCTCTTTTGATGATGTGCCCACGACAATGTACAATGATTTCCAGATAATCGAATTCTTTTGTGTTCTCACTTTGTTAATGATGTTGCGCACCCTATAGTTGAACTCAAATTGCTCCTCAGGCAAAAGCTCGCACAACTCTTGCTTGCCCGACTCAACCTCATCTATAGTGTTGACGCCGAACAAATCCTGAAGAAGCGTCTCAACAACCATTCCAGAAACCCACATGAACATTTCAGTCCCCGTATCGATTAAGTATAAGCCAAAATGATCCCATGTAGCTTTGGAACAGTTGGCGGGAGGAGGCAATACAATGTCACCATAAACAATACGCTCTTCGCCTGTTTCCGGGTCCACTTCAACAAGTTCTTCAGGTAAGCCAGCTTCGGCAGGCATGTCATGCAAAATGTACACAGTTGGGTAGATATACTTAATCAATTGCGAAAGCGGCCAAGAGCCCAAGTTGTTTATTGCAATTGCCCGTTGGTCCACTGGCACATTCTCATCACGGAACGCAGCGTGTTTGGTCAACGAGTATAATAACAATGGAAGCATCTTCAAGCTGCTAGTGATCTGGAGCGGCGAGCTGGCGGCAATGTTTCCTGGAATCAATTCTTTACGATACACAGACAAGAGGTCGGCAGCAGACTTGACCAAGAAGTCTCTGGCATTAGGCAATGACGAGTCCAATGCCTTTGCGATAGCAATGTGTGTCAAGTAGTTGGTGATGGCCAACTGGTCTGCAGAGGCGTAGATGTCTTCCAACTTGGAGGACGTGGGAAGCGCCAAGTTTATCACACGAATACGTCTCTCACCATAACAAGTAGTGTGTAGCACTGCAGCTTGGAAGTAAACAACGGGTTTAGGAATGTTTTCCTCAATGCTAACCTCAATGACGTATCCTTGGTCACGCGGGAAAAATGGAAACGAACACAAGTCAGATGACCGGTTGAAAAAGTTGCCATAGAATTGAGATGTTCTGAATCCGGTTGAACAACGGATACGTAATACAGCCTCCAATGCGCACTCCATGGACAAGTGCTTGCTGATTTCCATAGATAACTTGGTAACATCCTCTGCTTTTTCGCTGTTCCAAGCGGGATAGTAGTGCGTTTGACCAGCAGTGTATCTCAGCAAGTTGGATAAGGAGGCCACATCTAGGTATTTTGCTCC
Source organism: Australozyma bambusicola (assembly GCA_030563705.1). NCBI lineage: Eukaryota > Fungi > Ascomycota > Pichiomycetes > Serinales > Metschnikowiaceae > Australozyma > Australozyma bambusicola. The sequence goes on along the minus strand of JAJMJU010000001.1, from coordinate 1,097,405 downwards.
TGTGAGAAACAAGTCAATCGAAATTTGTGCAGAACTACACTGCACCGCAAAAGACTTATAAAATTTATCGGCGGCGCGCATAAGCGCTTGCACCTCCTTAGCTTTTCCGGAGGCGGCCGGATCGTCTCTGATTGTGAGTTTACCCTCACCAATGTTGGGCATAGACGAAGAAAACACCATCATTTTACCACCGGAACTTTCGAGCATTATATATCCAAAACGCAAGGCGGGACCGAGGGCAAAGTTCGTATTGGCAGTGCCCTCGAAGTATGCGGAGAAGTTGGCCAACATCAGTTCTATTGCCTTTCTGTTCTCAGACAACTTGATAGACAACCCGGTGGGCGATGGTGCGTAGGCAGATTCAAGGTCAGTAACAACGAGTAACTCTGGTGCTTCGTCCAAACCTTCTTTGAACTTGAAGAGATGAAGACCCGAGTCCACACCCACCACACAGATCCGGGTTGTTCCGTGTTTATCCGGAATGTTGTCCAAATTCATCAAAATTTCTCTGGCTACAATCGATGCAGCACCAGAATTTATGGATTCCATGGACACATCGATGAAGAAGAAGTATACAAGCGGAGCGGGCGCACGGGCCATATACTCCTTTGGAGCAATGAACTCAACTACAGACAGTGTCAATTCAGCACGGTCGTATCTGTTGACGGGCTGCTGCAGCGTCGAGTCATAGTCATAAGCCAGCGGGATATCGTTCTGGAGTCCACAAAAGTTGCATCTCCATCTCTTATCGTTTTCTGTCAAGGTGACAAACGGATTGATGTACCCTCTACAACGACGACATCTACAGATAATCGTGTCCTTCGACACCGGCACATTTTCCTGGTCTTCACGCAATGCTGTATACGGACTGATGCATAAAGCAAATGGCAACTTAGACTTTTTCAAAAGCGAGTGAGTAGTGGGCACCACGTTCAACGTTGACCGCAAGTACTCGTGTGGTGCATTAGCCTTGTCATTGCCGGGGATCAACGTGGAGTTGCTAGGCAAGATAATAGGTGGAGGCGGTAAACCCAAGTCGCTGATCTGTGGGGGAAACTCCTTCAGCAAGTCGTAAGTGTATATCTTATTGAAGGGCAATACCTCGGATCCAGCGCTACCATACTGAGGGACAGCACCATACTGGCTGGTGGAAGCTGCAGAAGCTGCGTACCCGTAGGCATTATTGTCGGCAGGAACTTGTTGTTGAGGAGCGGGTGCTGTGCCACCGTAGCTCTGATCATACCCGCCGTAGTTGTTGTAGGGCTGAGCCTGGGCTGCGGTGTCGGGATATCCAGTCTGAGGATTGTTATTCGCCATAGGTACTCCGCCGTAGGCCTGTTGCGAGTAATCATAGCCGTTCTGTTGGGAATATTGAGCTGCGTTTGGGTCGACGGCACCATTCTGAAAATTAAGATTCTGGAAATTCTGGCCCAATTGGTCCACGGCTCCGACAGGATTGAATGGAGCCTGACCGGGTGCCGCATTGGACGCGTACTGTGGAGCTGGGTACGCTCTTCTACGAGACATGGCCGGGTGGGTGTTGTAGGTGTGGGTAACTGGAAGGAACGCTACGACGTGGTCTTAGATCGAAACGTTGGTGCACGGGTGTAGGTATGAAGAATGGGATACGGGAGTTGGGAATAGGGAACTGGTAAACGTAGAGAAGAAGAATAGACAAGAAATTGCAAAAGAGAATAGGAAATGGAGAACGCAGTAAGTGTGGAGAGAAAATAACATTTTTTTGTAAGGTTTTCATTGTGATCATTGCGGGTAATAGCGTCTAGCGTTAGACCCGGGAAGAGGTATTGACTAAATATGAAAGTAGCCTTTCAAGAAAAATTAAATGATATTCGATGTGTACTTAAATTCAATTCTATTTTTTTTTTTTTTGTTTTTCTTTTATTGGAGAATCTGCACACCATCATTATCGCTTTGATAGAATCTGTGTGTTCTAGAGCACTATTGTTGACTCAGGAGTTAGTTAGTCTTCCAAAAAAAACCTCATGAGTCAAAATATGTTATTTTTAATACTGTTTCAGTGCTTTGATTTTTTATAAAATAATTTGTTATCCTTCTCCCTATGTTACCTGCTTTTTCAATTAAACATCCACTACAAACAGACAAGCTTCAAAATTAAGACTTCAAATAAGCACAAAAAATCTGTAATATAAATAACCATTCTCATACACCTTCATTTATTCCTCCCCACTTTCAACACCGTGGTTTACTCTACTGAAGTTGGCTGCAAATTAACCTCTTCCTGCAGTACCGGGCTCACCCGTCGTGTCCAATCACCTCAGCGCACCGAAGTTTTACTTCTTCAAAACCACGAACAACTCCAGACATGTCGACCCTCAACGTAGTAAGATACTCCCTTCTCGGCGCCGGCGTTGTGTACGGCTTTGTCCACAGGAACAGCTTGGAGGCTGCCTCCAAGGAGGAGTCTAGATTGGCTCAATGGAAGAAAGAAGAGCAGCTCATCAAAGAAGCCAAGGCTGAGTACGCCAAGACCGTCGCTCAAAAGAGCGCTGCCTAAGATGATGAGGCGTGTTTATGAAGTGGTTTTCAATAGACAGAAGCCTTGGGTTTCGCTGGGCGTTCTCCTATGGGCCTCGGTGCTCTTTTGTATACATTGGGAGATGGCTCGAAATCCAGCGCTTGTGCATTTTAAGTTGAGTCACAAACCTTTCTGGATTATATAATGAGTCACATAAAATAGATATTCTGTTGCAGAGTTGGTTGGTTGTTTTGATTGTAGATATTCCATGTTTGATAGCTTTTCACAACAATAAAGAATGAATCGGTAGGTCCCACCCTAAAATAAACATCAAAAGATAAAATTCTTCAATTCATCAAAAAAAAAAAGACAAAACTCAACAGTTTTTACTTTATCATATTTTATCACCTTGTCTATCTTTATAGTATCCCCACTCTGTACTGTACAATTGTTAAGCCTTCATTGCCTGCCACCAAAGTAAATGTAGGCCTTATGCCGTATCCTCTGCAGCTAGATAATGTTCCTGCAATAACCCAATCACCGCCTCTGACTTACACAACTTTGACCGGAAGGCTTTCCCCTTTGAGCACTTCCTCAATGGCCTCCCATAGACAACTGACAACAACCTCACATAGGACAAAAGCTGCACATGGTTCACGAGTCTTGAGGGCTCCAACGACTCTATTTACTGAAGCGTTCTCTATAGATATCACAAAAGACTTCTTATCTCTACGGAAAGCCAGCCTTGAGCAGCTAGACCTACAAAGAATTACCATTCAGAAACGTTTCATCAAGCTAGCGAAGCTTCTCGGAAACGCATACATACATAATTTGAACCACCGCCCAACGTTCATGCTGTTGTTGGCCGGCACTCACGCGGACGAATACTCCAAACGAGCCATCCTAGAGGCAGAAATGGAGATTGTAGGAGAAGAGAACTGGCAGGACGATAAAGACGCCACATGCTGTAGCCTCTGTTTCTCCCGCTTTACCCTAATTAACCGGAAGCACCATTGTAGGCTATGCGGTGGTGTAGTTGATGATCAAGTGGCTGCCACTCCAGATGGCAGAAGTTCATGCTCCGCGCAAGTCCCCGTGGCTATTCTCCTCCAAATGCTCCCAAAACTCAACTATCTGCCTGAAATCAAAGCTCTGTGGGATATTCTTTGTAGCGCCGAATCGTCCGACCAAGGAAAATCTCTGATCTTCTCCTTCCGGTGCTGCAAGACATGTAAGAACCATTTAATTCATGGTGTCAAAGCATCTGCAGACTCCAGCCACGCGGAATCCGCTCTATTCGCCAATTTTGAGGAGTTCCTTATCTTGAAGCTGATGATCGGTGATCTTAGTGCAAAGTACTCCTCAGCTTCTAAAACAACCAGCATTGACGACCCTCAGCTCTTTAAAATTAGGGCCAAAATGGTTGATTGTATCAAGGAACTTGAAAAAAGGGGAGCGTTTTTCAAAAACCAGGCGTCGCACCTCGCAAAGGATAACGTGGAAAGCACCAATTCAACGCATCAGATTTTAACCATGAATATGTACAAGTCACTTATGATGTTCCTTCTGGATGCCTTACAGAACCTCAAAGCTGTCAATGATGCTGGCGAAAAGGTATCTTCAGGGAAATCTTCCCCTGAGTCATCTGCGCAAGCCACTCCAGAAATTGAACTGCCGCCTAGATTAAACAAGCGCGAAATACGCGAGCGAAGGGAGCAGCTCATGGTGGTGAATGAGCAAAAGTTTTTGGTGGAGAATCTCATAGAAAATACTCGGAAACAGCGGAAGTTTGACGAAGTGGCTACTTTGGAGGAGAGCAAGCGGGACTTGGAAGAAAAGATCAAGGAGCTAGAGCTGGAGCTAGGAGAATATGGCTTTTGAGGCTGGTAAGTCGATGGAGTTAATTCATTTATTAGGTTATGACCACGCATCGTAGTATCAAGGTTTGATAGTAGGGAATTTGTGAATTTGTGTCTAGTTATAGTGCAGTGTATAATTATAGGTGAGTAATTAGATAGTTCAACATACCAAGGCCCATGGAAGGCCTTCTTAACCAACAACGATAAGAAGCCACTCAATTAGTTCTGTTGATGAACAAATGAGTGATACTAAGAGCGTCGTCCCAGTTTCCTGTCTACTCTAAGCACATCACCTACTGATTCTAAACTCCAGCCTACATCAAATTCCCCTGTTCCTCGAATTCGGCAACAATCGTACATTCAAATTCCGTTATCATTATTTCCAAAACAATTTTCAACTCTGTCAATTGCCGCTTACCACTACTCGTACATCCCACAATTATCATCCTCCTATCCCTATACGTCCACCTCAGAGCTTCCCCACCATCCACAAATTTCGCCTGAATTCGAAATGCCAAAAAAGCATTCTTCTCAATTTGCCCTCTATATAAGTCCCATATTTGCAGCCGTCACTTTGATAGAAACTGTCTGCCTGTACACAGTCCCCGTGGGGTAAATAGATAACGGATCGACGAAGTAGCGTGGGGGAGCAGCCGACAGCAAAAACCTGGGGAGCATGTCCTAAATACGAACCGTTGGAGATAGTGTGGGGGGCAATTTTTCTGGGGTACAGCGCAAACGCAGAACAAAAACGTAAGAAGAACGGCCGTCGTGGAGGCGAAGCAGTGTGCTCTACTGTATATAAGCCGTTTTCATCCACCTCTCGTGGGGGATCCGTGGGGGCCCGCTTTGATGCCTAGATACACATTCCTCCATCAAGCCCTCTTCTCCTCGCCGTGTACAGGTTTCGAATCTGGTGCCCCCCGATCTAAGAAAACACCCTGGGCCTACTTAAATGCCACAGTTCCGCCCCAAACCGCTTTATTTCTCCAACATTTCCAACCCTTCTGCAAATGTCTCAAACAAAACTCGACTACGGTATCAGCGTCAGTGGAAGCGTTTCGTCTAAGGATATGGATAAGTCCGGATCTGAAGTGAGTCTGGCCAAACTGCCACAACCGCAACAGGTTGTACCAAAGGAGAAGAAAAGCGTTTTGACGCAGGTAAAGGATGTACTTCTTTTAAAAAAACTTTTGGAAAAGGTTGAGGAAAGACCCACCCCTCCTCAGGTGTACAACTGGAGAATCTACTACACGGCGTTGATCGCCTCGGCTGCTGCCATTATTATCGGATATGACGGTGGTTTTATTGGTGGAACCGTCGCTTTGCCCGCATTTCGCCAAGAGTTTGGCCTCGACAACATGTCTAAGCAACATGCCGACTATGTCATCTCAAACGTCATTTCGGTGTTCCACGCTGGATGTTTCTTCGGCGCCTTGATCTCGTATCCCTTTTCGTACTATCTTGGAAGAAGGATTTCCTTGATTATCGCTGCAAGCACCATCACCGTAGGTTCGGCCATCATGTTGGCCGCTAGCTCCAAGGTGGGCTTGGGCCCCATTTACGCCGGAAGAGTGCTTGCTGGACTTGCCGTCGGCTTTTCGACCAACTTAACCCCAGTTTACCTCAGTGAAATCGCTCCACCTGCCATCAGAGGTCGTGTCATTGCGTTGTACGAGATTGGCTGGAGAATCGGTGATCTTGTGGGATTCTGGATCAACTACGGTATTGCTGAGCATATCAAACCTCTGAGACAACAATGGCTCATCCCCTTTGCTATTCAGCTAATTCCCAGTGGATTATTCTTGTTGGGCTCAATTCTTATGAAGGAGAGTCCCCGGTGGTTGTTCTCTGTGAACCGTGACGAAAAAGCCCTCAACAACCTTTTGTGGTTCAGAAACTTGCCAGAGAGCGACGAATATATCATCTACGAGGTCAACCAGGTTAAAGAGTCTATTGACAGCCAAAGAGCGAAAGTGGGTTTGGGTTTATTGGACCCATTCAAAGAGGTGTTCGGCGGCGACTTCAAGATCTTCTACCGTTTGTGTCTCACATGTGGTCTTTTCCTTTTCCAAAACTTCTTGGGTATTCAATCCATAAACTATTACTCCCCTAAAATCTTCGCTGGTTTAGGTGTCAAGGGCACAAACGCCACATTATTTTCCACCGGAATGTTTGGAGTCGTCAAGTTTGTGTGTACGTTCATCTACGTGCTCTTCATCGTCGATTCATTGGGTAGAAGAAAAGCTTTCATGGTTTCTTCTTCTGTTTGTTCCATCTGTTTCTGGTACATTGGTTCATATTTGAAGCTTAACGACCCTACCAAACCAGGCGTGGTGGCAGGCCCTGGTGGCACTGCAGCCATTGCCATGATGTACATTTGGATTGCTTCTTTCATCCTTGCGTGGTCCGGTGGTCCCTTCGTGGTGGGCTCCGAGATTTTTGATCAAAACATCAGATCGTTTGTCCAGGCTATAAATGCTGCTGTGTCATGGATCCCAATCTTTATTATGTCCCGCTTCACGACTAACATGATCGCCGCCATGCACTATGGTATCTACTTTTTCTTTGCCTCTTTGGCAGTGCTTTCTGTTCCATTTGTGTTCTTCTGTATTCCAGAAACCAAGGGTATTGCCTTGGAAGACATGGACAAGCTATTTGACAGAAGAATCCCAGCATGGAAGGCTCACGACTATGTCTTCAATTCGGCTAAGAGAGATGCCGAGATTGTCTTGCGTGACCACAAGGATCTTTTCAAGGTCGATTCCGTCAAAAATTACGACACGGAACAGGTGGAGGATAGAGACTTGTTGACCCATAACAAGGTTTAAATGTATAACGAATAATGATAATTTCAGATAATTTAATGAGAAATGTGGCTGTAGATTGCCGTTCATGTATTGCTGAAGGGAAATAGATATTCAAACAATTTCCAGCTGTCAATTGACTGTTTATCGTGTAACAAAATATATGTACGATTAGCATGAATTCTAGTGTTGAGTGCCGATGCTAGTGTGATGATTAGGAATTTGATTGATGGGCTGCGTTAAAGTAGAAATGACGTAAAATTAAGAAAGGTAAACGAGTTTGACAGTAATAAAATGGTCCTTTCGAGAAAGTGTATTGTGGTCTTTTTTCTTCTTTTTTTATTTGACGTAACCACCTTTCCAAATTAAAACTAAAGAAGACCACTAAACGTCAACTTCTCCAAGAACGGCGACAAGTCATCCTTTCGAATCTCAATAATAGATGAGTCAAAACTATTGATTCTCGTCTTTGCATCAGACGTGGCTGCAACCTTCTGGAACGCAACACTAAAAGTATTAAGTCTAGTAGTGAAAGTGTTTTCGCTTGCGCCGCCCTTGGCCAATTTGCTTTTGGTAGAGATGTCCAAATCTTTTGGGAACCGCGGCGCTAGACCGCTGACTATGTATGTGTCTGAATTTATGTCTAGACTAGCTAAGACAAGTGGTTTTAGGGCGTGGCTATTTGTTTCGCCTTCCTTCTTAGCCAAAAAGCTGAGCAATTCGGCCTCGCCTATCGTCTCCAAGAGCCAGTTACCTAACTTACAGAGAATAAGTGGGTTTTTGAACATATGGAGATCTGGAATCGCACCATCATTTAACACACAAAGCCGGTAGAGCCGCAAGTTCTTGATGAGTCCTCGTTCAAGCACAGACATGCCTGTGCGAAATATCACCTGCTGCATTGATTTGGCAAGATCAAGTCCATGTATGAGAAGGTCAAATCCTTTGAGCTTTTTGATGCTTACAGCGTTATTTTTAAGGTTGGATGTAACAACCTTGGACGAAGAGCCATAGTGTGACATGTTGAGCGCGTCCCATGACGACCAGAAGTTCTTGATCCACAATTTCTCCTTCAACTCGATCTGGCGGTTGATGTCGTCGATATCCGGGTCGTTGTTTTCGCCAACATCGTCAGAAAGCGCATGCGGGTTCACTTCAAGGAGCGCTGTGAGCGCTTCGACGCACTCCATCGCTGAAAGCTGGCCCATGTATCCAAACGATCTAATGAATCCATCTCGCACAACACCTTCGAGTCCGTAGAGAGGAAGATGTTTAGCGAATATTAGGGGAAGGTTGCGCTTGACACCTACATCCATATACAACCACTTTTGCTGAGCAACCAAGAGCGATATCCCCATTTTGGCAAACATCTTGTGTAGCTTCTTCTTGCCATCTTCTCGCCACAAGCTGAGCTTCGAGTTAACTAGAGAAGAATAGAAGAAAGAATCATAAAGCGTCCAATGCCTTAAAAGGAAGAGGTGGTAATCCTTATCGATGGATAAGCTGTTGGAATCAGCGTTCTTTTCTGTAGTGACATTATCTCGATTGAACGGACTCAAACGAACGACTTCCTCTTTGAGAAGAGGAACGAGTTTGTCGTAAACTTCTGGATACATCCGGTCAATGGACGCTATTCCTATAATTGTGAGCCAAAGGTTTTCTATACTGGTTTCACCAATGGATGCTAAAAGGGCGTATGAGATAGCCGACGTGGCAGTAAAGACCGCCGAACCTAGGTTGTAGTATGCCTCGATGGCCTCCTCGCTATGTGCGATCTGAGATCGTCGCTGTCGCTTGGCGGCCTTTTCTTCCAGGATGTCACCCTTTCGTTTTATGCCTAAACTATCGACCTCCTCAACCTCTGAGTCGTTAGCGCCTTCCTTATCTACATGCGTATCGATTCTGATCTCATCAGCATCCTCCACATCTCGTGTTTCTATATCTCTCTCGGTACCGTAACCATCTTCTCCGTTTTCATTCTCCAGACCATCCTCTTCCTCCCCATTTTCATCCTCGTCCGTCTCTATATCTGACTCAGGATTGTCTACGAGCACCTGGTAACACAGCTTCTCTTTCTGCAAGTTCAGATCTATGTATCCATCATCGAAACACACTATCATCTCAGACCCGAAGATGTTGTCCAAATTCCAAGGCCGGCTGCCGTCCATAATGTAAATCTTCCGGCGATACGATCGCAGCTGTACAATCTCAGCATCTAAGTCGCCCGTCGGTGCCGCTGAGTCCTCAACTATATACTGTTCAGGGTCGATTTCAAAGAACGTCTCGAGATCAATCATCGCACCACACCCTATCAAAATCACGTTCGACACATCGTTATCGAGTTTCTGGTAGTGCTCCTTGAGATCCGCATATCCAACTACGGGGATCAATTGGTACTGAATGAGACTCTTCTTGAACACTAACGTTAAGACGCGGGCAGTACAGATACTATCGATGTTTAAACAAGAAACGAAAAGGACGAGCTTGCACGTGGAATGAGAAGACGATGTTCGCTTAATTTCGGAAAATGTGGCGCCATACTGGTTCGGATTGATGTACATGCCCCTTTGATATCTTCAAATGGAATATGGGGTTGACATAACTTGAAATAAATATCTATCCCAGAAACTGGCTGCGGTCATGTGATTGGTCACGTGATGTAATGCTAGGACGCGCATTACCAATTTCTGAAACATCCATTATGGACTGTGTATAGGCTAATTTTTTAGATCTCGAAATGTCTCAGATTTAAACCCTGCGTCAACGGCGCTTAAATGCAGATCTTTTTATTACAGGATATGAATTGAGTGAATAAAATTGAAAGGATAAAAAAAAGACCGATTATGACAACAAAAAAAATCGGAATGATCGGAAAATGAAACCTTAAGGAACCATCTCTCACAAATCACCTATGCAAACGAAAAACTGCCAAAAGACCGTCTTCCCTTAACATTGACATCCCACTCACAAAGCCCGCCATCTTCGCTACCCACATACAATTGGTTATCGAACCAGTCGATGCCAGAAAGTTGCATTTCTCCGTTGACATGGTTTCCTGATTGCATGTACGAATCATGGAAGTACCGCCGAAACATCTGGGCCTCTTGTGTGGGGCTATGCAACTGTGTCAATTCGGAGCCGACACTTAGCAAGTTACCATTGGAACTTTCCCTCAGGATATGCCCCTCAAGTTGTCCCAGGGCTCCTGACTCTTCATTATGTAAAGTGGACGGTTTCGAATCAAAGCTACCCAGCTCTTCCTCTGAAAAGCTGGAAGGCATGCTTGGGGGCTCGTAATCGTATCCCTTAAAGAGTTTGGGGTTATCGTTGGCGAGGTATTGGTAGTCGTAGACGAGTGGCGCCGAAAACTGCAGTCCACTACTGCCAAAAATCTCCCACCGCGGGTGCACCAAGTGATTTGGGTGGTCATAGTCTTTTTCATTGTCATCTTCAACATCATCTTCGATGTCGAATTCCTTGTATGTGTCATCCATGAAATTGCCAAGAGAGGCCAATTTTCCTCTTGCTTTCTTCTGTTGGTGATTGTAACGAGAAAATTGGTCAAGAGCCAAAGGGAATACGACCACCTGGTGGTTGTCCTTCCCCAAGTTACGCAAATCAATGAGGTGCACACGGCCAACATGTTCTGAAACAGCGAGAAGATCATGTGTTGACGAATTAAGGAATTTACAGCACCTAAACGCTCCGGATTGATGGTTTGGCCTCGTGGACTTGATCTCATGGAACGCGCGCTCTGGTTTTCGAAGGTCATAGAGTAGACAGGAGCCGTTCTGAAACGCACAGGCTAATGTGTATTCGTTGCTGTGAAATGAGAGTCCAAAGCCGGAATCGTGGTCAGTTCGGATCGTTTTGATTGTAGCACTTGCCTGTGTGGGGTCCAATAAGAAAATAGACCCAGAATCGCCGGTTGCCGCCAAGAACCGCTGATCGGGCGACTGCAATACGTTATTGAGAGATACGTTGGGTTCACACACGATGCTGCGTTTGGAAGAGACCCCAGAGTCGCTGATGTCGACGACATACAAGTTCGAGTCGTTGTTACAGACGTATGAGGTGTATGAAGCGGTAGAGTTTGCGTCGGGGTATATTGTTACGGCATTATTGATCATATCTCCCAAATGAAACGACATTTCGGTAGCCATAGCCGGCGAGTACACTGAAAAAAGACCATCAGGCTTCCGCTTCAGGGGCTTTGTGATTCCTTCAGATAAATTGGGGATTTTCAGTTGCGACAACTTCGTCAGTGAGTTATCGAGTCCTCCTGTGACAAAAAGCCCGCCAGGCGCATGATTGAAGCATCTGGCAAAGTACAGAAGCTGCAAATAAGTTCGAGATTTAATACTTTCTGCATCTCGACTCCTGATCAGAAGCACTCGTATCAGATCCCGATATGAATGGAAAACAGACCCTGTGAGAGGATCGATCTTGACCAAATCTCGCAATTGCCAATGGTTGACGGACGAGCGGATGTTACCGATGTAATGTGGATTTGGACTGAGGAGTTGGTGACCATGATAATAATTTTGGAAGCATTGGTATTCAGCCGAGGAGCTTTTGCGACGATCAGGGACACTTCGATTGTGAGTCTTATCTTGGTACAGGGAATGAGAAATCGTCATAATTGGAATTTGGATTATTCTTTTATGTTTTCGTTTGGGGATTTTGCTCGTATGTTATTCTTCTTACTAATTTTGTTCTGTCTTTTTCAATTGTGCGGAGTTAACAGTCGTTGCCAGATTGGGCCTTAATTCGAAGAAAGAAAGGATGTAAATCAGGAACCAAGGTTTCTGTGCACAACTTCCGGCAGATATGGGATTTTGTGCAGTCTCCTGTTCCTCTAGTGGTAAATCTCACTCTCTCTAGTCTTTTAATTCGAGTCTTTGAGGAACAAAGAAGTGAGTGTTGCTGATTTTCAGAGAATCTCTCAAGACCTGTGCATCAATACAAATGTGCAATCTGAAAAGATCCTGCATGTTATATTTATGCGGTCATGCGATAAGGAATACTGAATGTTTCCTGCAGATAGTATGGTGGGTGCACGACGATGATGCTACCTAACATTAGTTAAGGAGAAAAAAGTTGTGGACAATGGCTAAACTTTCCCCAAAACAAAAAATGCGAGAAGAGGCAAGTTGCTATGGATGTGATGTATGGGAAAGAACCTGAAGGTTTTACGAATGTTTGGATAAACGACGATTCTGTGAAGAGATGGCGTCCTGGATCAGCCGTGTACAGAATTTGCAGCCACAATGGTCAAAACGTTGGAACCGTTGGAACCGTTTTCACGTCAATTTGATGTCGGAATTTGGGCTGTCACTGATCTGGGAAGCGGAATAAGTCGACACGTTTAACTTGGTAAGATTGGGGAAGGACTTGAAAAATTGGAGTTTAATAATGGAAAGATCTTGTTTTGACTGAAAGAAATGTAGCAGGAAAACGGACATTTATTGGGTTGGCTAAATTTTTTATTGAAGAAATGGGAGTTAGTGATTCCTCGGTGTTTTTTAACTCATGTCGCCTTTCTCTAATTAGCTTCTTCCCTTACTAATTTCTAGCCGACTCCGTTGATGTCTTCTAACAACAATTCGTTCTTTTGAATTGATTATTTCAAGTTAATTATCTATTCATTTTTGGTTCCTTCTGCTCACTTTCGGCTGCACAATCTTCTTCTCTATGCTTTTTCGAACCTAACTTATTCTCTTCAAAAGTACCTTTCTTCTTTCCCTTTCCCTTCTCCCTTCCTTGTCCTTTCTTTTTCCCTTCCTCATCTTCTTCTCTTCTCTCCTTTTCTACATAATTGCGTTCTTTGCACTCCCTTATGTTCCTTACCCACTGGTCTTCAACTCTCCTACTCTATATTATTCTATTACTATACACCTATTCAAACCTTTCCATTATATGCTCTCGTTACCCAACCACAGTCCCGCACCGCATCGTCCTTCGCGTCTATCTTCCAGTTCGTAGCTGGATCATGGTATTTCTCCCCAAACTCGCCTGCTGGCTGGGAAATACATACATAATCCGAATTTGGCAACACACACCGAAGCTGTGACGATGGAAATGGACATGGACACTGGCTGGGCTCGTCCACGCATGTCAACGTATCCTGGCACAAGTACCGATTGCAGTCGCTCAGGAGCACTCTGTCCTCGAAACTTGGTTGTTCCTGTTGCTGCTGTTGCTGGTTTTGAAAAAAATTGAAAAACGCAGAGGCGTATGTAAAAAGAAAGAGACAGACGAGTGTTTTGGCAAACATGGCTATGGTTGCAGAATATGTTTTACGTGTCCAAGGTGTATCTATGGAAGCTGTGTGCAGGTGTTGAAAAGTGACGAAATAGAGTTAATTGCTAGCTTCTTAAGGAGAGATTTGTGAAAGAATGGGGCTTTGAAGCTTTCTTATTATGAGGTATTGTTTTATCCGCATTGCAAGCAATTTGGCTTCTTTTGGCTTGAGAAGGTATCTGTTGAGATCATTTATTGATGTTGCATACTCTCATTGCAGGTAGATATTGATCTCAGGGCTGTAGACTAAATTATTAGCTCTTTTCATCTTTTGAAACTCATCTGACCTATCCTCTTTCAAATTCGATCTCGATCTATATCCTATGAGCTTATATATAACATATTGAATCCACGAATCAGCGCTTCTCAAATTTCAATTTATTAGCAATGAAAACAATAAGTTTCTTGATTCAAATACGATTTTCTATGACCGCCGAGATTCTCTCTATTGTGTAGCCCTCTTTCATGTCTCGTTCACTTTCGCAAGAACCAAATACCCATACATTCCTTTCACTCACGACTCCAAGTCCTATGTATTTTTGGATAAAACCCACTCTTAGTTCTTTATCATGGCCATGATGATGAAAACCAATATCGTCATGGTTAGACCTAGTATCACATCATTGAACAAATTCAAGTAACGAATTTCTTCCACTAACTGCATTTCCAGGAGCCCCGTTATGGCTCGGTGTGACGCATCGTGTTTTAATAAAATTCTTGACATTGTTGTAAAAGTTGAAAAAAAGATCGGGGCGAGCTGGGAATTGAACCCAGGGCCTCTCGCATGTTTATGTCAACCCGGTGTACCGGATCGTCGCCCAAAGCGAGAATCATACCACTAGACCACACGCCCGAATTGACAATGAAAGGTTCGGTTTTTTATATGATTCCATAGATTTGAAATAAAGTGATTTTGACATGAAGGTTAAGTGTATTCAAGTCAATGATTTATTCCGACTTTCGAATCAAGATTCTTGAAAACGGGTAAGTCCTGCCTTTTTATTCGACTACGTCTCATTCATATGCATTTATACTTCCCCGTTTCTTCTCCCCACTATCTCTTTACAACTTCTAATATGGCTGCAAAATCAAACAAGCACTAACCTATAATAACACAACACTCATAACCCACATTAAAAATATAAGGCACTTGGATCCTCCCCTCAATCATTTCTTTTCAAGTATTTTTGGTCTCCTTATTTCTTCTCCCCCACATTGTTTCCCTCTCACCCAACTATTTCACACACAGATCAATCAACCACTCCCATCATGGAAGCAAAGACAACATCAGACGACAACTTGTCTCCTGTTAAAATTGCCGTTTTGATTTTAGTTTATCTCTACCTCTACGATGAGCTACCCAATAAGCGCCAGATCGTACCCTTTATAGCGAAACAACTAGAAGGAATACCAATAGTCCACAACCACAAGTTGGTACTTCTCAGTACGCTACGAGACTTCTGCGATGCAATTGAAACTTCTGCGCAGTCACGCGGTTCTCCCAGAGATATCCTAGACGAATTTAAGTACAAGTTTTTGCATGTGGCTTGGAACATCACAACCGCCGACCAGATCCAGCAGCTCGGCATGGATGCGTTTCGCAAGACCGCCGACCCACTTTGTGTGACGAGTTCTGGTGAGTCTCAGATCTCTGCTCGTTCGCCAATTGGCCGCTTTGTGCGCATGATGGCAGCTTCTCTCAAACTTCTCCTGTTCGAGGAGTCTTCTGGCCTTGTGAACGGCTTCAGCCGGTTTCGTTCATCCACGCAAGATATTTATTCTGATCTATGTAATCTTGGCTTTAAACTGCCTCGCTCATTGTCTGTGCCCCCGAACCCAAACACTGATCCTTTGTTCAAGACATGGGACGCTTTACAGAAAGTAGAATTCAGCAAAAGTCGTAGGCCAGCGACCCAAAATGTTGGCGATGAAGCTACTGACGAGCGGTTTTACAAAGCTCTCAACTCGAGTTTGCGTGATAACTCGACGTTTCTTCCTGAAATGGACGATTCCACTGACGCCCTGGTTGGTTTCACGACGACAGTTACCATTCCCGATATGGATCTTCTTGTCAACGAACAGGTGCGTCTTTTAGAATGCTTTGGAACTCCAACGCCTGATTTCCTTCGCACCATAATCCACCAAATGGCATCGCCACAGTCTTTGTACAGCAGCTTGCCCTCTCTTCATTACCTCCAGTACCTTGAAAACCTCGCTAGAGGCGAGTACCACGAGGCTTTTAATTCCTTGCATAAATATTTCGACTATATGGTCTCCAAAGGTTCCAAGTACTTCTACCATTTTGCGCTCGTGTCCAAAGCATCTTTGCACCAACTTTTCGGTGAGGATGAAGAGGCATTGGACTCGATGGACGAGGCGATTTCGATTGCGCGTGAAAACAGAGACAATGCCACGCTAACGTATGTCCTTTCGTGGCTCTATGATTTCATGCGCCGAAAGCCAAGTCTTTGGAAGAGCCGCATCTTCCGGCAAGTCAAAAACGAGCTGCGGCTATTGGATTATTTAGTGAAGAAATCTCTGACAGTGTCGCTTTCGCTAGCTGCCGTCAGCTACCGATTTGAAGCAGAGCATCTCCTCAACGGCCGCTCACCCTTCAGTAAGTACTACGAGAGCCTTTTCAAGGCTGGCTACTTTGCCATAAACGATAGCATTTCCAGTTTTATCGGTGTCTGCCACACAAGTGCTCGTATTTGGAAGTACGTAGGCTATCCACATCTTAGCCAGCTCTATACTAGTCTCGGGCTCCACTACTCGAAAGAACACGGCTCTGTTCGTGATGTACTTGCCTTCAACATGAGCGAGGCGTGGAACCAGTATTACCTGGGCCACAGTGAGCTGATGCTTCCCGATATGAAACTGAACCTAGAGCTCTGCAACTCCAACTTGGCACATTTCAAGCCGCTCCGTATACTTTTGTTACTTCGCCAAGTAGAAGTTGCGTTGGGAAAGGGCCGAGTGCGTTTTGCCGAGGAACTCTTGCTGTATGTCCCCGAAGGTCTGGAATTGGATCAGGAGTGTCTTTTCGAGAGGATCCGTGTAGAATTCCTTCTCAAAGTGGCCCAGGGAAACAGCACCGAGGCGCTTCTCGGTGTTAGTGCCCACATTTCCGACATGAACAAGCTCCGAGCGGGGTCTCGTCCTGACATTATTCACATGATGGAACTCGAGTTCATGAAGGTAGGTGTGTTAATCCAATGTGGCGTTCCAATGCGTGCATTTTCGTTGGTGCTCCAGCAATTGGCGCTTGCGAAGCACATGGGACTTCGGTATCTCGTGGCACGGGGGTGTTTGCACTTAATCCAAATATGCAATATACTTGAAAAACCCGACGAGGCTCTTGCGATAGCCCGATCTGTGCTCGCGCTCATTGACAGCGTGGGCAACGTCGAATTGCTCTCTAATACGTTCTTTGAGCTTGCGTCGTCGCACCAGCAACTTTTGGACTCGAATTCAAAAGATGACAATGGTAGCCGGGAAATGAGCAAGACAAACACATTTGCGCACTTTCTCAATTTTCTCAGCCTTAGCATAGCTGGGTACAAGAAAAGTGTGAATTTGGGGATGCTCGTTAACAGTTTTGAGCTTGAGGATCGCATGGCACAAACTGCTCTTAAACACGCCGAAATCCGAGATTCGAAGCCGTTTGAGGATTTCCGCAAACATTCGCAAATGGGCCTTGACATTCTTCGACGCCGTGCATACGATGAGTGTGACTACGGATACTTGAGACAGCGATAATGGCCCTTGAGCGATAATGGCCCTTGAGCGATAATGGCCCTTGAGCGAAACTAGAGTATGATGAAAAAATTACGTATTTGGTATGTGCTCCTTTTTAAATAGAGTTTATTAGCCCAGCGGGCACAAAGGTATACTATCCTTGACATCATTAGAGACGCTTACACGTTGCTCAATTTAGCACAGAAGCTTGCTGGGATTCTATAATATTGTGTTACAAGATACGGACAACATTGAGTTGAACACCAGTTTTGTCAGCATCTGCTTTATCTGTTCCTATTTCTTTCACGTTTGTCTCGTCTTTTTGTATATTTATTCTCTCCAGCAGTCTCCATAAATTCGTCTTTCTCTTAGTCTGTCTTTGTTCCATTCTATCTGCTAAGCTTGGTCTTCTTTGCAATTTTCACGTCTTAATTCTGCTTCTCGGCCCTCTCAGTTCTTTCCAGGAAATCCTTCTCAGCCAAAATCCACGCAGCGTTCTTCAATTGCACCACGTTGGCCACCTGCTTAAATATCCAGATTGGCGCGCTGAGCCAAGCCAACACTGTGCCCATCAAGAAGAAGTTGTTGTAATGTAAATAGCAGGCCACGTAGAACAACTCGTTGACCAAGCATACAAAGAAAAGCACTTTTCTGTTGGTGTAGTAGAGGTTCAAGAGCTTGGACTTGTTGCCCACGTTCTTGTGTGACGATGACCCGGAAGTCAACATGGCGTACATGTGCATGTAATGCGACGACAAGTCTAACGATACTAGGAGCTGCCAAATCACGCAGTATTGTGGGTATATGATGCATAAGTAGCAAATTAATGATGACGTGGCGCAGCGGTCGGTGACCATATCTAGCACTGCGCCAAACCGTGTTCCTTGGTTGTACTTACGTGCCGCATACCCGTCGAATGCATCGAGAAAGCCCGAAATGCCGTAGAGAACCATAGTACGAATCGGATGGTTTTTCATTGTCAAAAAAGACAAGATGGCGGTCAATACCCGAAAGTAGCCGATCAAGTTGGGGATGAAGAAGAACACATCCTTCGGTTTCAGAAGAGCGGCCATTGCTGTAGAACTGAGGCTGTCAATATGAAGATGTGGTTTTTCCTTGATAAGACGTGTTAATCACGAATATTTAGTCTAAATACAAACAGCAACTTGCCGTGGTTGGCTGATCAATTGAAGAATACCTTGTTTCTAAAACTTATTACGCGGAGCTATTTTTCAGTGCAGGAGGGTGGTTGTGAAATGGTGAGGCAATGGTGATATGAATGCAAAATGAATGCGAAATTAAAAATAGAAAAGGTAAAGAAAAGGAGAAAGAAATAAAGGAGAAAGGCGGATACTTTGTTTTCATTTTGATTGAGGTTTGGAATCTTAAGGTTAAGAGATATTATTGGTACTGCTGAAAGGAGTTACCGGCATTAGAGATACTCACAAAATTTAGTATAAAATCGAATTGAATAGATTGATTTATATTGGTTTATCAATTTTCGAATCCATTTTTCTTTAGACGATTGGAGTGTCGCCACAAAGATTCCTTTGTGGTCACCTTGTTATAACCTTCATTAGAATCTACTCTTGGAGATCTTATCAGAGTCTTTATCATGATTCAAGATAAAACTTATTTCATTTTGTGTGATTTAAAATCTTTTCTTCTTCAATCTCATTTCCGGTCCTAATTTATAGCTTTTACACCTCTTTGCCTTATTCCCCCTCAATCTCAACAAAGGCCTCTTTTGAATCTGAGAAGTGAGTGGATAGGTTACGAGGTTTCTGTGATTTCAAAAGTTTCTAATTTTGGCTTAATTTTGTCATTTAGTCACTCGAGTTTCTATTTCAGTTTTTAAATTTACACGTGTCTGACTCAGTACCAGCCCAAAAGTGAACGTTTAAAAAACCTCAAAACCTCATAAAAATTCCAAACAAACCGATACAACAAAAAGGACAACAATTGAAGATTGTCCTCACATTAAAATTCCTATGAACGAATTAAAATCACATTGTCTAATTAGGAAATAGTATTGATAGATTGGCTGCAACTGAAAACACTACCCTTAATCACTCCCTTAAAACAGCCAACCTACACACAACCACTACCAAATCCTCTCTAAAACTTAAAGGGATCAAGAACTTTCCAAACTAATTTGAAACCAATTTGAAAAAAAAAAGGCTACTTGACTAATGGCTGTGTAAATCGTTATCAGCATCGGTGTACGGGTGTGCTCCTAACTAGATGAGATGAGATGAGATGAGATAAGTTGATAGAGGAGATCAAACTACAGATCCGTCATAATCCTGCAACAAAATGGCCAAAGCTGCTAGAAAAAAGTTCTCCACGACGGAGGCGCCTACGGGAAAGTCTGTTTCTGCAGAAAAGCATCTCAATTCCGTGTTCAAGTTCAATACAAACCTCGGTCAGCATATCCTTAAAAACCCACTTGTAGCCCAAGGAATCGTCGACAAGGCCCAGATCAAGCCCAGCGATATCGTTTTGGAGGTCGGTCCTGGTACAGGTAACTTGACTGTTAAAATTCTAGAACAGGCGCGTCAGGTGGTGGCAGTGGAGATGGATCCACGAATGGCTGCCGAATTGACGAAAAGAGTCCATGGAACACCGCAACAGAAAAAGTTGGAGATCCTTCTAGGTGATTTCATGAAAACGGAGCTTCCTTACTTCGACGTCTGTATCTCCAATACCCCATACCAGATATCCTCACCGCTAATCTTCAAATTGCTCGCCTTGCCTCAACCTCCACGAGTGTCGATCCTTATGTTCCAGCGAGAGTTTGCTTTGCGTCTTTTAGCGCGTCCTGGCGATGCGTTGTACTGTAGGCTTTCGGCAAACGTCCAGATGTGGGCCAACGTTACACATATTATGAAGGTGGGGAAGAATAACTTCCGCCCTCCTCCTCAAGTGGAGTCCTCAGTAGTCCGTGTGGAAATCAAGAAACCCAGACCACAGATTGATTTTGAAGAATGGGATGGATTGCTTCGGATCTGTTTTGTGCGGAAAAACAAGACCATCGCTGCCGGATTCAAGTCGAAGAACGTCTTAGATATCTTGGTAAAAAACTACGTCGCACTCGCAGCTGCCCAAAACCCTGACGACATGCAAGACGAATCTCGTGACCATGAAGCGCTTGTGAAGCAAAAAATTGACACCGTGTTGACCTCAACCGGGTATGCTGAGAATAGAGCTGCTAAGATGGACCAAGGTGATTTTCTCAAGTTGTTGTACGCATTTCATCAGACGGGGATTCACTTCGCATAAATTTGGACCGAGGTTTTGTATTTTAATATAGATATGTGATTGATAATGTTAAATATGGAATATGTTTGGTTCATTTTATTACTTCTCTTGTCCCTTAAACGTTGATCTATATGTATTTTAAAGCACATCTAAAACCTCTAATAAAATTATTGCTATTATCTTCTCTTTGTGGTCTTTGTTAAGTCCTTTTCAATGACCTCGCCAACACCTCCAAGAGACTCGAGCTGATCCTCAGCGGCTCTGACCTGTTCTCTTCTCTCCCAGAATCTATCCTCACACAAATCGAAGGCTGCCTTTTTGAGGTATTTACCGCGCGCATCTCTGTTACTGGAAATAGACCATTCCAAAAATTGCGGTCCTGTTCTAAGGTAGAACGCACGTAAGTTTTCGAAAGGCTTGGGTTCTGGGAGCCATGGACGTGGATCAGGAATAGTTTCTTCTTCTACTTCTTCATCTTCTTCGTCATCCTCATCCTCCTCTTCATCCTCCTCCTCCTCCTCATCGTCGTCGTCGTTCTTTTCTTTCTCGTCTTCGTCTTCGTCTTCGTCATCTTCGTCGTCGTCATCCTCTTCTTCATCATCTGAATTCACGACCTTCTTGTCGAGCTCCGTTAAATCCTCCCACAAAACTTTGACGCCATCCAACTTATTAAGGTCAATCGCATACAACGAGTCCAAATTGTACTCCTGCTCGTCCCGCTCAAAAACTCCACCCAATATATACAATGTATCTTCTACAACACATGTGGCGGCGTTAAAGCGAGGGTGCGGGAGTTGATTAACCACGGGGAATTCCGTTTTTGTGTTTTCCAACTCCTCTCGTTCCTCTAATTGTCTCAAGATCTCCATCTGCGACATCTCTTTCCCGTCGTCGTCATCGTCATCATCATCGTTGAGCTTAGCCTTAGCCAAGATCGAGTTGAGAATGTCCTCGAGCTCATCGTCTCTTGTGCGCTCTTTAGATTCCTGCTTTGCCTTGCTCTTTTTACGTGGTTTAAGATTGAGGACATACCACCGGTTCGTTTCCGTCTGATAGGATTGGAGAGTATTGTAAAACTGTGATTCAATGTTATCTGTGCTCTCCTCGTAGTCGTAAACACCTCCAAACATGATACCTCTGTTTTTGTGAGGAACCATTGAGCAGCCTACACGAGGACTGGGCTGGAAGCCCTGTTTCCTTCTGCGTTCAAAGCGGATGGCTTTAGGGTCCGCTTTCATTTTGAGAAGCCATGTGTCGGTCAACACCTTACCCTTTTGCAAGCCCTTTTTGAGCTTCGTCTTACAGTATCCTCCGTAGATGACTGCACCTTCAGCATGTGGGATAAACGAATGACCCGAACGAGCATCGGGTATTGTGTGCGTAGGAGGGAACTCTACCTGAGTCCATTTGTATGTGGTGATGTCAAAGAGCCACATATCCAGGAGATACGTGGTTTGCACACCTGTGTCTCTGAAACCACCATGTAAGATGATGTAATTCTTCCATGCACAGAGCCGATGGCCCGAACGAGCCGAAGGACCACGTTTCGTGTCGATCTTCTCCCACTCCTTGGATTCGGCGTCTAAGACCCATGTGTCTCCGTAGTGATAAAACGTCGATTGTTTCGGAGAAGAGAATTCACCGCCAAACATCAACACCACACCCGATGGATGCGCACAAGCCGCATGAGATGACCGCGGGAGTGGAGCATTCTTGGAGGTGTACTGCCGCCAAGTATTGTTTTCTATCGTGTACGTATACAAGTCATTGTAGAACTTACTGGTTCCTGCCACTACAGCCTCACCTCCAAAGAGAATCAATTCACGCTTGCCCTGTAACGGCGAAGCGGTGAGCGAAGGATTAAGTCGTTTTGATGGTGGTTCACACACGTCTATCTTGACCGCTGTCAACGCCTCTTGTTCTTTGGCGAACTGTTCGAGGATGGCATCTATATCCTCATCATCTTCTTCATCTCCTCTCTTTTTGGCCATTTTCTTCTGTTTTTCCTCCGATTTGGAAGCGTTTTTCTTCTGCTTTTCGGCCGTACGGGCCTTTTTGGCTTCCTTCAGCTTCTTGTCCTTCTTAGCCATTGGTGATGAAGGGGGAGTGTATGGCGATTGCAAATGGATAAAGAGTTGGAGAGAATAAGGGGAAAAAGAGTAATAGTGAAAGAAAGACAAAAGATGGAGTAAGAAGAATGAAAAATACATTGGAAGAAGGTTTAAGAATATCCTTGAATCCCAATTTTTTCTTCAGATTTCTATTTTCCATTGGTGTAGGTTTACTGCGTTGTTTCAATTCAAAATCCATTTCAATAGTCCACTCAAAATGTCCGATAGAGATCATCCATTCCCAATTTCTCGCAATAAAATCCAACTACAATATCCCAAATTTCTCCTTGCATTTTCATTTTCGTCGTATATCGTCACCTACACAGAAATCGTCTTCCAGATATTAAGTCCATCACCACCAGTAGAAACCAAGCACCCAGGGATCTGCTTGTGCCACCTGACATCCTTGACCTCCTTCTGCCAATGCACAAACAACAACTGTGGAGGAATGTCGTTCAAATCTTCCGACTCTTTTCTTTGTTGGGCAATTTCTTCGTCATCTGCTTCAACGGCCAAATCCCAAAGTGTGACCGTGTTGTCCTCCGAGGAAACGGCCACAATCGACTCGTCGAGCGGGTTGAACGAGATCGATGTGATTGGCGCCTTGTGAAAGTCGTAGAGCGCCACAGGCGACGGCGTATCCTTATTATTAAACTTCCGCAAGTCCCATACGCCCCAGTTACCGTCGTCATGACCAGACGCAAGCAAATGGTTGACCTTGTTGCTCCACGAGATGCAGTTGATGTCGGATTGCGATGCTGCCACAGAAAGTACAGGCTGGTGCTTTTTGGATCTCGTATCCCAGATACGAATGAATCCGTCGCACCCGCCCGAGGCAAACACAGTGGTTTCGCTGGTAGACCACTGGAGGTCCTCAATGGAATCTTGCGATGAGAAAAATGGCGTCTTATCAGTTATCCAACTGGAGGTGGTTCGAGTAGTAAGGTGTATTCTTCCCAGACAGTCACCTGTCAATAAGGATCCTGTGTTGATTAAGGGCGACCAGTCTACTGCGTATCCCTCAACGTTGCCGTGCGTTCTAATGGTGTGTGCGGGTCTTTTAGCGTTCTTGGGGATCACATAGCCAGGGGTATCGAAGGCTGTTACTTGTGGCGAAATATCGTAGATGAGCACCTCACCATTCTCTTGCATGAGCGCAGTCAAGTATTCGCCTGTTTCCTGTGCAAATGGCGACACCCTCATGCGATTGGTAGTGGATTTAAGCGGGAGACACTCGGAGATCATCACCGGGTCTACATGGTCGTCTTCGTCCTCGCTATCTTCATCTTCATCTTCATCGTCGTCGTTTTTTACAAGTGTCTTTGCCAATGATGAGATCTTCATGGTGATGATTTGGTTATCCTTGGCCTTAGACGCCTGGGTAGCCGTTGCAAGATATATTGATGCAGGGTAGCTACGGCGTTCCAGACCCAACATGTCAGGAAGCACGTCAAGCGTCAAACACGGCCATGGCATGTTGACATTATGAAGCATCTCGTAGACGGAAGGATCGGCCTCCAATACCTCATCAGGACCGAGTGGTGCCGATCTGTGGGGTAAGTAAAACGCTGGTTCCTTAGAGATGGCCTCGGTGTCCTTATTTGCGTTGTCTATAAGCTTTGCATTGTCCTCATCCATTTTCTCATCGTCGTCATCGTCTGCAGAGTCGAGCTCAATGATCTCTCCGTCGGACTCAAAGTCGTCTCCGTAGGGGTCTTCGAATTCCGCCTCGTGGGGGCCTTCACCGGTTGGAACTGCCGAATTGGGCACATCATCCAGATGAGATTTGTGTGCGGTGCGGGTCTCGGGCAACTGCTCGTCGTCAGCGGCTCTTTTGGCCATTTTGTGTGTTGTTGGAGGTTGGAATACACGAATGATGAGATGCGATGAGATGAGATGAGATGGGTTGACAGGTCACGTGCAACTCTACACTCATACACACATTCGCGTAACGAATCGGAGGAGTTAAGAACTAAGGGAAAGAAACGGGTTGTTTTGAAGTCTTTTCCTTTTTTATTCTTTTACTAAATCGACTCATTGTCAAATTTTCGCCCTCATCTCTTTCCCTTCGTCAGTGCGCCTAACCATTCAAAGCTAATTTTCTATCTACCTTACACAACATTCAACCCTCATTACTCAGTTTTCCCTTTAATTGTACTGCAATTTGCCATTGCTCATAACCAATTCACATCTACTATTATTCCATACATTCTCTCTTCTAAATGGGAGACCTTAGCTTTCTAGACCTGGAACCGCCGCCAGGATATGTGGCTGGCTTGGGTAGAGGCGCCACCGGGTTTGTGACTAGCGCAGAAACGGGACCGTCGGCATTTCTGTCGAATTTCGGTTTTGAAGCTGAAATAGAGGACAACGGCTTATTTGCAGTGAGGAATTCCAAGGAAGACGAAGACGCAGATAAGATCTATGAACTGGTCGAAGCACGAGTCCAGAGCCGAAACAAACGGAAAGGTTCCGAAAAAATTACTCAAAATAACTTGATAGAACCTGATGTGGTGAAGACAAAATTGAAATCCAGCCTAAATAACGTGAGTCTTCTGGAATGGCTAGATCTTCCTGAGGCTGGAGACCTTACTCGTAAGAACAAACGACAAAGACTTCTAGATCAGCAGCAACAGAGACTTTATGCGACTCCTGACGTTCTTATAGCGCAAGCGAGTGCCAAAACATTCGACAATGCGATTGCCTCAGAAGATGGTGCACATACGGAGCAAGAGAGAGATCCTCATGAGAAGGACGTCGTAACTAATTTCGCCTCAGACCCAGAAAAAGAGCGCCAGATCTTGGCCTCTTTACGTAGAGTCGAGCCAAAAAACGCTCAGCTGTGGATATCTTCGGCGCGCTACGAAGAACAAGCCAAACAGTTCCAGCGTGCTAAATCGTTCATTCGTGAAGGTTGCACGCAAGTGCCTGATAATGAGCTTGTATGGCTCGAGAGCTTACGGCTACATCGAAATGAGGGCACTCGTACTTGTAAGTCCATAGTAAACGAAGCTCTCAAATATAATAACGGCTCTGAGAAGTTGTGGCTAGCGGCATTGGATGCAGAGAATGCTACAGACTTCCATTCTCGCAAAAGGGTGTTGCTCAAGGCGCTTGATTCGCTCCCACGCAGCACCGTATTATGGAGAAGACTTGTTGAGTCTGTAGCAGACTTCGACGAGATAGATGTGCAAGAAAAAGTACATTTATTGACAAATGCGACAAAAATGTGTCCACAAGAATGGAATTTTTGGGAAATGCTTCTTTCGCTCAGCGACTACTCGGCCTCGAAGAAGGTTCTCAATAGCGCCAGAAAATCGACACCAACCGAAGTTAAGGTGTGGATCGCAGCTCTTGAACTTGAAGAAAAAGCATCAGAAAGTGTTTCAAAGGATAAATTGCAAAAAATGTTTCGAAAGGGTATAGCAGAACTCCAACTGAATGGAGCAGATATGGACAAGACAGACTGGTTCCAATTGGCTATAGCTTCACACGAAAGAAATAGAATTGCAACCGCAAATGTAATAATCCTGGAAGAGCTATTTCGGATACAAAGTTCTTCAACTATCAAAGATCTCTTGGAGAAAATTGAAGGTGTCGAATCACAGAGCGCCGAAGTGGCAGCATGTTGCTATGAGTGCCTTTGTCAAATGCTACCTCAAAAAATGGATTGCTGGACTAAATTTATCCAGTTTTCCCGGAAATTCAAACCAGATAGCCTTCTGAAAATCTACAACCAAGCGATGCGAGTATGCGCTAGCGAGCAGCTCTTTTTGGATTTTGCAAAGGACACAAACACACTTTTGAGAAAACCAGAGGATGCAAAACGTATTTTGGAGGACGCCAGCAAGAAGTATCCCAAAAACGAATCGATTTGGTTGGCACAGGTGGACTTTCTAATCCAAACGAAGCAGTTCCAGAATGCGGACACTGTTTCAAAGGTTGCAATCACAGAGATTGGTAACTCGTCGTCCCGAATTTGGTACAAGTATATTCATTTCTTGCGGTTTGCCGTCGAAAAGCAGGCTTTAGACATAACCCAAGAAAAAGTGATACAGGAGACCAATGCCGCGTTGCATATACACCCAAATTGTCTCAAATTGCATTTACAAAAAGCGCAAATTCTCGAAAGCTCTTTTCAGTTAGGGGAGGCTAGGTCAACAGTGGTGGCAGCGATGAAATCTTTTCCAGAATCAATCATTCTATGGCGACAGCTTGCCAGATATGACGCCTTGTTATTCGGAGCACCAAAGGCGAGATCGCTGCTTGATAGAGCATCCCTCAAGCTTCCAAAGCTGCCGGAGCTCTGGCTAGACAAAATTGACCTAGAAATGGCAGAGAAGGATATGGTTGTTGCTCGGCAGATCGTCAGCAAGGCATTGAAAACGTTTTCAACTTGCGCAGCGCTTTGGATTGTCCATCTAAAGTTCATTCCCAAAGCGTCACACCGGAAAGTGGCGTATTTGGATGCTTTGAAGGAAACAGACAACTCGCCCGAAATTTTACTAGCCATTGGCGTGTTTTTGTGGACTGACGGCAAACACGAGAAGGCAAAGACTTGGTTTGACCGAGCACTTGACGCGGATAAATCGAATGGAGATGCTTGGGCATGGCTCTATCATTATCATATTCGTCATGGTTCTTCTGAAGAACGACAGGCCGTGCTTGAAGCAGCAAAAGAACACTCCAGCGCAATTAAAACAGGGGTATCCTGGGTCAAAGTAAAGAAAGACCCGAAAAATTTGGCTCTTTCAATAGAAGACTTGCTTCTTTTGGTAGGAAAGGATCTATTGAGCAAGGAGACATAAATCGTCGTTCATTGAATAATACATACACTAAAATTATTAAGGGGTTCTAGAATGATTCAGTGACCGTTGGCCGTCGTCTGCGCGTAGATTTGTAAGTTGAGAGCGCTCAAAAAACATGGAATCTGGTACTTTTCCTGAACCCACTGTTCCACGAGTTCCTCACACATTTTTTTGAACTCGTAGTCCCCGTGCGCCTTCATCGACCGCTTTTGCACGTCCAAAATGAGATATGGTGGTTCCTTTTTCAGATCTGAATTCCGCAAGTACCTTGAAATAAGCTTGATTTTCGAACAGAAATCATTAGGATTGATTGGGTTGGGCACAAACTCGATGGAATACCCGAAATACCGCGATACAAGCGCCATTATATCCTTGCTCCGTTCTGCATAAACGGTTTGAAGGCGACTGATCTTTTTGACGAGTGTATCGATTTTGTCTTGCTGGACTTCTTTGTCGTGCTCTTGGCGGGCGTAAACGGTCCTGGGGACTACTTCAACTTGTTGGTTTTCGATATATTTCGCAATAAGATCACGATTCTCTGTGCGCAAAGCCTCCAATGTTTCTTGCTTCACCAATTGGTCGTCGTTGAATGGATTCTTTCGAAGTTCTAAGATGGCACCTTTGTTGGTGGAATTGTTCACGTTTTTACGAAGCAAGTTTACCTCGTCTTTTAGAGATTTGATTTGTGTCATAAGCTCGATGTTTTCGTTACGAAGGGCCGTGATGGTTTTGGCACGAAGCCCTTCATCGTCTATTAATCTAGGCCTCTTCGTTGGAGCATCACTTTGTTGCAGACCAGTGGCCGCAATGTGCTTTCGTAGATTTTCAATTTCCTGTTTGTAGTCATCCACAAGTTTTTCTAAGTTTGCTAGGTACAAGTCTCCATTAGATTTTGTTTCGGCACTGGGCTCTACCTTCCCTGAAGAAGCTTTTCGCTCAGAATTGATTCTGTCCCAATCTTTAAGTGACTGACGCAAAAATTCGATTTCCTTTTGATTTAAAACTGCTGAGTTGGACAAACTGGCCAATTTGGCATCCCTCTCAGCTTCCTGCGCTTTTAATGTTTGCATTTGGTCCATGTACATTTGACACAGTTGTTGAGACTCTGCTAGCAGCGTCTCTAGATGCTCAACTCTAGTTTCTGCCGCGTTGAGTTTGTCGAACGTGACCAAATGCTTGTTTTGCAAACTTCTGAAACTCAGCACGAAATCCTTGACCGCAGCAACCTTTTCTGTGCCCTCTGGTACATCGAGTGAGTCGCTGATGGCGGTGAAGTACTCGTCAAACTTCACTTGCAATTCCGAGTACATTTGTTCCACGCGTGCGCACTTTTCCTTATACCCTTCTAGCGCCTGTATTTGTGACATCAACGAAGCGTTTTTATGCTTGAGCAACTCGTTCCCAGTCTTTTGCTGGAGATAAACATCAAGTCTACACTGTAGCTCATTATTTGTTTTCTGGAGGCTGGCGCAGCGCATATTCATGGCCTCAAGTTCTCTACCTGCGCCAGTTCTTACATTTGAGGCCAGCAGGAGCTGTTTCAAAAGGTCAGAATTGATGGCCGTCTGAGCCTCTAACTCCTTATGTAAACTTTCTACACGCTGGCGGTACTGGTCGTTGGAAGTAAGTTCACAGTTGAGATCCAGCCGTAAATGCTCGCATTGTTCGCTGGTTTTCTGATATAGCTTCTCAATTTGCAGAAGACGAGACTTGTTCTTCCTTTGGTCTGCACGGAGCTGCGAAAGCTCTTTATTGAGTCCCTCTGTGCTCTTCGTAGCAGTTCCTTTCGCTTCGGTCAATTGCGCCTCGAGCTCCTTACGACTGGAGTACAAGTAGTCGAAATTAGTTTGCAACTGAGACAACTCGTCGTTCTTCAGCAGGAGGAGCCGCTCATACTTTGCCACAGCAGCGTCTTGAGCCTGCTTCATAAGTCTCTTTTCGGTTTTAAGTGAGGCTACCTCATACTCAAGCCGAGCCACACGCTCACGTGAAGACGCCTGTGCTATGTCGACTTTAGACGGCCGTTCAAGAAACGGCGACAGACTCGGATCTCTCATTGGGGTGAAGAAGTGTTTTTGATAATGTTGGTGGAAGTAGTTGATCTGGAGTCCTGTACAGGTGAATCTGAAACATGAAATTCTGAAACATGGAAATTGGGGATATCCTGGAAAATCACATAGACGAAGCAGTAAAGTAAAGAATCTAGTGAAGTTTTATATAATTTGAGTTCGAAAATGGTGGATTGCTTTTTATTTTAGTCTTCTTTTAAGATTGATGGGTAACTAGACAGAGACCTTGGGTGTAAATATCCATAGCATCAAGTAACAGATTGGTTATGAGCACTGACTTGTCTTTACATGCCCCCAATACTATTTCTTCCCGTCTATTCCGAAAAACAATTCCGGTAAGATTCCATTAAAACCCTTTTGCCCACTTTAACTTAAATCGGGACTGCATACAGACACAATTGATCTCACTGCTACTTCCGTCCAACTGTGGGACGACCACAAACCAGAACCAACGTTCATTACTCAATACAATTCTCACACAAATGTCTAAAATGTACGTATCGACATCTTTTTAACGGTCATTTAACGTCATCTGGCAGCTTCTTATGTCCGAACAGCCTTACTAACTCCAACCCCAGCCCCCGGAACTTCAAGTTGCTTGAGGAACTCGAGAAAGGAGAAAAGGGCTCAGGTGCACAGTCCATCTCCTACGGCTTGACCAATCAGGACGACATCTCCATGACGTACTGGAATGGCACCATAATAGGCCCTCCACACTCCAGCCATGAGAATCGCATCTACTCGTTGAACATTAAATGTGATGAGAAGTATCCAGACGAGCCACCAGTGGTGACGTTTGTTTCCAAGATCGCGTTGCCATGCGTGGATGCACAGGGCCATGTTTTGGCCAGCGAGCTTGACATCTTGAAAAACTGGAAGAGATCTTACACAATGGAGGTTGTTCTTCTAGAGCTACGGAAATCGATGGCTGCTCCAGCAAACAAAAAATTGGTCCAGCCACCGGAGGGCTCGACCTATTGAGCTTGGTTGGTGAGGATATGATACTGAGCATGTCGGAGAACTCGTAATTGTAGAAATTCGCAAGACATGATCTACAAAAGGCAAGATGCATGTAAGCTCGAAGCTTCGACTTATCGCAATAGTTACTAAAGTAGATGAATGAAACGAGAAGTTTTGAAGTAGATCTGTAGAAAGGAGTCCTTTTGAGAAAATGTGATCACATCTGATTACCACTGATATGGTTAATCCAATGGTCTCAACCTCTCACCAACAGCTTCAAAAATCTCATCTCAATTCCTGGCAGACGAAGTCAATTGATATCTTTGCTTCACATATTCTCAGTAATCTCTGTTTCTACTCCTTTTCTCTCCTTCCTCTACCCTTCAGTCTCCTCTATCCACTTCTTCAAGTCTGCCTCTGCTTTCATGAATTGTAAAAGCTCTTTGCCATAGGCAGCCTTGTTGCGGTCATTTGTCGTTACCAGAGTAATTTCTATATTTACCCATCGCTCGCCATGTACCTTTTTCCCGTTTTTTACTTGTGTATGCGGCACTAGACATCGTTGGAATACTCTCTTGAATGGGATGCAAATGGTCTGCAGAACGCGAGAAGTCTCGGGCGAAATTACAAAAGTGCATTCGTTCTGGGTCAAAGACTTGAGCGTACACTTGTACTTGGCGGGATCGCGGAGTTGGGCGGCGTACTTGTTTTGGATCTCTTGTCGATTGAAAACGGGCGTAGGAGGAGACATTGGGGTAAAGCAATGAAGTTGTGATGGAAATATATTATAAGAGAGATGGAATCAGTTTTCGAGGGGAAAAGGAGACAAAGTGAACAGTTGGAATATTCTTTGGCTGGCCTCTGTGGTTTGAGTTTGTATGGGGTACGGAAAAGTCTGGGGTAGATTCATTCGATGAGCTGATCTAGGTAAGATAAGAGAAGTAGCGAGAGGAAACAAAAATGTCGGAAAAAAGGGGAAAATATAAAAGCTTTTTTAAATCCGTAGATTATTTATTTTTAAATGGATGTTAATCTTTGAGGAGGAGAAGACTTGTGCTTTGATGGAACGTAGTGATTGGTAGATGCAATTGACAAGAGACAGTCAGATAATTGCATATCGATTTATCGTCAAAGCCTGAACAGATTGAACTGTTCTGTGATATGTATCCATTTCGTGTGTTTCTGACGTGTCAGGTCAGGCTACGATAGAGATGAAGTCATAAATCAGATAGTTTTAGTCATCGGATGGGTGTGGGTTCAGAAAAGCATCAGAGTATTATTTCTAGTCTGCTAAGGAATCTTCTTTGCCGAAAGTCTGTTTAGATTAAACTACTCGTGGTATATCAGCCATGTCCACTTGCATTTATAATTAAAGATCATAATTTGAAAATAGAATGAATGAAACCATTTTGACAGCAAAAGAATAGCAAATATTGATGTAATAAGGCCAGTTTGATTTGACAAAAAGTGGTGCATTCTACGCCGCCTAAAACTCCATTTTGGAAATCCAAAGGGTTAGAGCAAATGAGTCAATTGAGCACTACGAATAAAACTAAAACTTTAAAAACCAACTCTTAGCCTCAGAGCTCAAATAGAGTTAAAAGTTTGAGCTCTTGATTTGTCCTGAAATCACCTCAGTGGGACTTTTTTTTATCTCCTTTTAGTATGGATGGGCTCAAGAAAGCTTGCCAATAAATCTCAAAACCTTTAATACCAATTAGACGTCTCAACAAATATTGAACTAGAGATCTTGACCTGAACCTCGGATGACATGACGCTGATCACTTGGCCACGGGATTAAAGGTCTGGACCTGGCCCCAAATTATAGCGCTACTATGGAGGTAAAACCGAAACAAAAAAATAGACGATGCTGAAATAGATTTTGTTACTCGAGTAGGGTTGTGAAAAATTGATGAATTGAAAATGTCAGTCTCTGTCTAAGGCGAAATGAAAGAATTAAATCGAAAGTGCCAACTTAAAGGAATCCAAGCAAAGAAAACTGATTGAATCATTATGATTCTTTTAACAATTGAAATTGAAATACTTCCACAAAGTCAATTGGTGTATTTAGAGTAATGTAATCAACTAACTCTTTCTCCACCTAATTAATACACTTTCCATGCAATGGTTTCCTTCTCTTCATGTCACATTTACCATATATTACCATATATTACCATATATTACCATATATTACCATATATTATCATATATTATCATACAACCGTTATATTTGTAACCCTTCTCTACTCAACATTTCACATCTACTCCTCGTCTCTTTTCACTTTCTCGAAGCTCAAACATCACTTGTGTACCTACAAAAAGGGTCATCAGGTATACGAAAAGATAGCAGATACCTTCAAAACTACCAGTGATAGCTGCGAAAAGCGCCAAAGTGCCTTCCTCGCCCAAACAGAACCCATAAAGATTGGCAATCAGCATCATCCAGATGTTGCACACAGCACCAATCGAGCACACAAACCGCGCCCAGGGCTCTTTCATGTACTTTTTGAAGGCAATCGTTGCCATAATTTCTGGAAGAAGGAACAATACAATGAGCCATCCCCACATGAGGAGTTTGAGTTCAATATCGTGCCAGATTGCCACGAAACTAAACACAACCAACGAGTTGCCAATACGCGTTTTCCAACCACCGGCACCTCCACCCAAAGGCACGTAGATGTACCGAATCACCCAGCGATTGTACGAGCGGTGCCATGCTCTCCAGAAGCCGACGACCGAGTAGTTATTGTCCATACAACGGATCATGTTTTCTGGTGGATCGATGCCGTCTAAAAGACTCCACAAGCGGAAAAGACGCCACGGAATGAGGAGTTTGAGCCAGATTACGTTAAGATTGAATAAACCCAACATGGAAAGCTCAAACGGTGTGTCACCATCCCAAGCCTTCGTTTTTGATACAGCTACTACATACATGAAATGGAGGATAAACTCCATGACCAAGACACAGAAAATGAGTCTGGCGCCATAGGTTACGATGCGTTTAAAGTCCTTGGTAGACAGCGATTGATGATAGTTGGACTGATAGAAGTAGTCGTTGAAGGTGATGATGGGGCCTGCAATAAAGAGTGGCGCATAGAATAGATAGGATAAGTAGTTCCAGAACGAGTACTGTGCAATTGGAATGGGAGCCACAAGCCGCTCACGGTCGTCGAGATCGGCGGGCATTTTAACAGGCTTTGCGGGGGGTTGATCCTTCTTCTCCAAGTAGTCTAAATTGAAGGATAAAATGCGCAAAAGAGTGATGTTATAGAAAACCTCCCAGCGCTGGATTATGCCCCTGAAGCTCTGGTCGAGAATCGGGACATGGAAAGGGATCGTCTTGAAGTGTTCGTTGAAGAACAAGGTGAAAACTCCGTACGTCCAGAGGGCAAATTTGGCATAGGTGGTATTCTTTATTCTACGAGAAATAAAGTACATGACTACAATGTGGAGCATTACTCGGAGGGAGTTGACGCCGTGGAGGGCGAACAAGAACACAACTCCAAACACGAGGTCGAACGACGACCGTTTATGTGATGAAACCCACGAAACCACACGCCGAAGCGATGTATGGGCCAAGAGAAGTGCCCAGATGAGCCAGAAGTTGTCGCGAAGAAAGCTGTATTGCATGTCTGAGTTGTCGACCTTTCGTCCAAACAACCAGCCCGGAGAAAGAAGGGGTTCGAACTTTGGATAGTTGGGGTTGTTTTCGTTTGAAGCATTCATGGCCGTATAAAACATAAGCGGGACCGCTACTACGAAAACAACCATGTATCCCTTGAATTCCCAGGTATTCCAGAGTGAAATCGGACACGCCTTGGCCACAATGGCCTTTTGGCGAACGGGATCTTTGGGAGGACAGAGACGCGCATCCAATGTTTCCAAGGAGAAAAAGCGCCCTAGAGATTCGATAAAATCCATTGGGGAGACAAATCGACAGGGAGAGTAGGGAGTAGTAAGCAGAAGGATAAATCGCGGGGGAATAAGAACAAGAAGTAAATGGGGAAGGAAGAATGTGAGAAAGGGAACGTAGAAATAAGGGATGAAGAGCTGAAAAATTTCAGAAGGAATTGGGTTGGTTTATACATATAAATCGATATGTATTTTTGTTGGCGTTACCTTTTGTGGAATACATTGGTGGAGTAATGGATTGTTGGTGGAATACGTCTTTGAAAGAGGGTATAAAGAGGGAAAGAAGATAAGAGAGGCTAATGGAGGGTTTATGTAGACTGAATATTCTTCGGTTAGGAGCCCTTTTCTTTTTTCTCCTGGAATGTTTTGGGAAATGTCGATGGCTGCAAATTATTCATATACCTGTACATTCTGACAAGCCCTCTACTACTCCGCCACACTACACCACTTCCACCACTAGTCTTGGTATTACCACCACCTTTATTGAAAAGGGACATTCCTTCTAGAACAAACTCTTTCAAGAAACAAGAACTCGTAAAATATTCTCCCTGTCTTTTTTCATCCCCATCTCATCCCCCATCGTCCTTCATTCTCATCTCATGTCTGACGATCTCCAAAGAAGACCCAATCCCTCCGGATGGACGCCTCCCAAGGCCCCATATAACCCCTATGACCCCAATGATGCCCGTCCACCCGAAGGATATCCCTCTGAATACAAGATTCCGGGCTCTGCCCCTCTGGGAATATCCTCCATACCGAGGGACCCAACTCAATACAAAAAGGTCAACGAGACGATGAAGAGACTCAACTATACCCCTCGGCCCCGTTCTGTAAAGTATCCAGGGCAGTATATGGTTTTGAGAAAGGTGGACACGAATCTGCGGCTCAATACCGGTACTCGGTTGTTTAGCACTTTCATATCTGTACTGATCATCGGATACTTTACATTTTTCTACCGTTGGCAGGACGGCAGTGAGACGATCATGTCTGACTTCTATCGCCAGCGTCTTCGGCTCCAGGAGTCTATCTTTGGCTTGTCGGAACAGGAATACCAGGACTTGTATCACCCCAAGGGTGCACAAAGCTCGCTCAAGAGCGTTCGGGACGTCGACTTTGTCCACCAAACAGGAGCCGCCGAGAGTGAATTTGTTTTGACGCGGCCCTCGGAGCGTCATGTGCTTGAGGCACAACGGATGCAACAAGACGAAGAGGAGCGGACGTTGCGGGCTTTAGATGAGCATCGTGAGTTTGCGAAGCAATTTGAGGAGGTGGAAAAACCAGCAAGAAAACGGTTTTGGTTGTTTTGAGGGAAAGAAGAAAAGACACATAAGAGAAAGAGAAGATACAGAAGAACAGAGAAAATAACGAGTGGAGAAGGAGGAGATAAACTTTAAAGGAGAATGGTTTGGGAAGAATTCAGAGTGAAAATCGGAACTCAATGATGTTCAAGACTGTAAAGCAATGTACATAATTCAGCCACAAAGAATATATAGACTTAATTAAGGATATCCAGTAACTTTAATTAATAAAAGAAGACACTCTATTTTCGTTTTTTAAAAAAAGAAAAGACCAATATCGAAAAGCACTATTGCTTTCACACCTCAAGATCTCTCTATTTCTTCCCTACCTTATATCTATACCCACACTTCTTTCACTAACTATTGGTTGTATAGTGTAGTGGTTATCACTTTCGGTTTTGATCCGAACAACCCCGGTTCGAATCCGGGTACGACCTTATTTTTGTTCCTCAGTCCATCTCGTTTTTTCTCTCTACCTATGCCCTAGGTTACCCGCCCCAAACATTACTATATAAAACCGATGCCCGCACCCAATTTTGGAACCTAACGCAAAATTAACAGCCGCTCCCGACGTAAAAGCATCCCGTAGAGGTCGGACCCATAGTGGCGTCCAGACCCATGAGTACTGGGGTATTGTTGGCTTTCTGTTTGGGTGGACTGGAGAATAACTGGTCGGTCTTGGGTGCAGCATTCCATGTGTAAATACTTGATATTTCTAAGGGATTACCTTCGTGTGCCCGTATGGGGAATGGTGCAAGGACCGGCTGGACATTTGTAGAAAGGGATACGGAGGGAGAAAGGAGAAGGAGAAGGGGGAGGAGAGGTAGAGGAAGAGGAAGAGGAAAAAGTAAAAGCAACAGCGATTCGTTGTTGAAATGTCTTATTTTAGTTTCTTCTTTGTCTCTTTGTTTCTCTCCTTTTCCCTTTTCCCTTCGCCCTATTCTCCTTTTTTTCTATCTTCTCTATCATCTTGAACTCTCCCCCTCTATCTGAAACATGTTTCAGTTCACAAGTGTTTCAACATTGTTTCAGTTCTCATCAGGGCTCGAAACCATGATTCAATATCTGTGAACCAACTTATCAAAAAATGTAATCTTCTCTTATTTGTTGAATTCTCGTTCCTCATATTGTTCCACATTGCTCTTGTGACTAGCACAGCCTTGTTTTGGTGTCAATATATAGGTTAGCCTATGCGCAATCTTATCGAAGACAATTAGAATTTGACTTTTTATTTTTCAGCCTGTCCAATTTTGGAAATTCGCCTTCATTTTTTTTTCACTTTCTTAATTATAGGCCATTTGTCTCACTTTAGCCTCTATACTTCCCTAGATCAGACTGCACTCTCTCCGACTTCTGATACAACTATACCACTCTTATATTTACAATTCCCGCTTCATGAGACGACGCCCCCTTTGTATATTACTAGCGGTTATGTGCCCTGCCGCAGCCATTCTATCCACAAGTCCAACTTCTCTACCGTCGCTTTATTCAGCGCAATCTGGCTCAGATAACGAAAAGACCCAATGCTCGAATATTAACACCCTTCCGCAATCCCAGCAGTGCAAATTTCTCATGAATAACTGTTCTCTGCCGGAAGATCCCGCACCGCCATATCTCAAGCTCTACTACTGCTCGGGTACTCGGCGAGGTGCCATTCTTCTCTTATCGGCCAGTCTAGTCCTCAGTTTCGTGAGCTTGGCCCATGCGGCATCCGAGTTTTTGTGTCCAAACTTGTACGCCATCTCGAAGTTGTTGAAACTCTCAGATAATTTGTCTGGCCTCACGTTGTTGGCGTTTGGAAATGGCTCCGCAGACATCTTCTCGACGTATCACGCAATCGAAAGTGGATCTATGGGGTTAGCGGCATCTGAGCTCATCAGTGCGGCGTTGTTCATTCTAACAATCGTGGTTGGTTCGATTTCCATTGCAAAACCATTTAAAGTACCGCGCTTCTTCTTCTTCCGTGATACGTTCTTCTATCTTTTAATATCCACATTGGTCCTCGTAATTCTCGTCCTAGGCGCCATAAACTACTATCTAGCCTCGGCGCTTATGGTCTCATACGTTGCATACGTTGCCTTTGCGGTATACTCACACTCTTACCTGTCAAAATTTATCCGATCGCTCTCGAACATAGCCCAGGTTCGTAGTAACTACTCGTGGAACCCCGAGGGCGCTATCAGTGACAGTGAGCCAGAAGATCCGCAATATCCCTCGATAAATGACCTTCTGCATGAAGTTGAGAACGAGGAGGAACTCATTGATGACGAGTTCGCTGAATTCTTGGCCTCACACCCACATCCGTCTCTGGAGGAACACATTCCAATCGGCGCGGGCTCATACGCGTTAAAACTTTTGCTCAAACTGCTTATGAAGCATTCTTCGGCGCTCGTTCTGAAGAAACTGCAACCAATTGCCCTTTCTCCGGACCTATCTCCTGTACAATCACCAATTACTCAACCCGAGGCTCTGGCCCCTCGTCTCGGCTCCACGGAGTACCTCCTCAGCGCAGCCGCCCCAGAACAACGCCCGTTCTGGAAACACTTGCTTCCGGACATTTTTCCGGGACAACCGCTTCTTCTCCAGATATACTTGGTACTGACTGCACCAGCCAGCATAGCGTTTAAACTCACGATCCCAAATCGAACTGCATGCCTCCAACACTGTGAGAAGCTTGGTTCTTACGATGGTTTTGTTGCAAATTTTAGCTCAAATGAGCTGCTGTCGAGCGAAGATGAGGACTATGACTTCCGTGTTGATAACACGTTCTTCCGAATCCAAATCGTCTTCTCTGCAATTATGATCTGTCTAAAACTTTACGGAACATCGTACTGGCCTGTTTCCTCGCTTGCGGTATTCCTCATATTTTCGGGTCTCGCATATTTTGTTCCATACCAGTGTCCCCGATTCCAGGAAAACTTGAACCAACACGCTGTATGGAACAACTTCGGGTCCGTTTTGGGCTTCGGTACATCGCTCGTTTGGATTTCGATCTTTGCCTCAGAAATCGTCTCGATTCTCAGGGCCGCCGGGATTATTTTTATGGTGTCTGACGATAAGGTAGGTGCCACACTTTTTGCGTTTGGAAACTCGATCGGCGACTTTGTATCGAATCTCCTGATTGCCCGGATGGGTATGCCTGTAATGGCGTTTAGCGCGTGTTTCGGAGGGCCGCTTCTTTCGATTTGTTCACTTGGCCTAAGTTCATTTGTTGTAATGGCGCGGACGAAGCGCGATAGCATTCCGATTCAATTCTCCAATGTGATGAAGATCACGCTCCTTGCTTTGATCAGTACGCTTTTGTTTCTTGTGGTGTTTATTCCTCGGAATGGATGGATGTTTGATAAAAAAGTGGGGTTCATTCTCACGGGTTGGTGGCTTTTGCTGATGTCAATGATTCTCATTTTTTAAAGAAAAGGACAGGATTGAACCCATGGTGGATTTGAATTCATCTACTTACGAAAATGACCACACCTTTCATAAAACAGTCTACACTCAGAGCGTACACTTACACATACCAACAAACTAATAACTTATTTAACCCTACAAATCAGCATAAATTTTTTCATTCAGGTTACAAAAGGGCGCGCTTCTTTTTCGCCAACTCGTCGGGACAGAGCAGCTGGAACATCTGGTCCGTGTTGAGGTTGTATCTTTGGTTGAACTTGGCGATGTAGATGTGGATAAACGTAATGTCCTCCGCCGGAGCGGCACCTAGTTCTATAAAAGAATAGGACTGTCGAACTCTCCCAACTTTCTTTGTTCTTCAACAGAGGGAAGCTCGGACATTCACAAGAAGCTGGAGTGGCAGAAGAGCTTATCTCCGCCCTTGGTGAGAACCATGGAATTTCTGCTGAACTGAGAGAAGTTCATTACTTCAGTGGGGTTACCTTTGGAGGTAGGCGTCTGGGCTCGAGAACAATCTGGAAAACCAATTAATAAGGGTCATGGTGAACGAAATGCAAAGAAGATAATCAAAAGAGACGGTCGAAAGTGTTATTTGTATTTCGCGAAAGATCTACCGATCGCTGGATCGATCGTTGGCGCAGGGGTGTTTTTGGATTAGCGCTGGATATATATAGCCAAGATAATGTTGGGAAGAAGTTAAGAAAAGTTGTAGGGAAGGGAGAAGAGAAGTATAAAGAAGAAAGAAGAGAAGTATAAGAGAGCACGAATTGTCAGGATGAAAAGTTGTAAAATGAATTGTATGGTAGAGACAGGAGAATTATACATCGAGTTCTTTTATAGGGTCCTAGTCTCATGGAAGAATTTGTTTAAATCTTTAAAGAAATGTTCCGGTTTTTGCCAAAAAAGGGAATCAATGCGCTCAAGAATAAACTATCGCAACTTTTTCTCTCACAAGTCTTAGCTTTCTGTTAATCAGTGATTTTTTCGAGATTTGCAGCCAATCCTGAAACATGCTGAATGCAGTATGTCTATGGTTAACAGAGTTCATTTGAACCACGACATCACCAAAAAAACACGCAATCAAGTCAAGAAAACTCGAAAAGAAACAAAAACAAACCTTCACAAACCACTTTGAAATCAATAATTCTCTCTTTCCCCAACTATTTCGTGTCACCTGCTCCAACATTTGCCCAGAGTCATGCTGACTCCGCGCGACTCGGTCGGTGATACGGCACCTACTTAGAACCCATACCAACGCTCCTCTAATACTACTTCTTCTTTGTTTCGCCACAACAAAAAACAGACAAACCAACACCAAAACACACCAAAACATCCACAAGTAAGCCATGTTGAGAGCCCTTGCCAGACCAGTCTTTGCCAGTCGTGCACCCCTCAGAACCGCCGTCAGATTCAACAGCGTCAACTTCAAGATCAGTACTGATTCGCATGTGTACAAGTACTTAGACAAGGCACCCAAATTCGTCAAGTTCACTTCCGAGCATGAGTGGATTGCCGTTCACGAGGACGCTACGGCTTTCGTTGGAATCACCAACTATGCCGCAGATGCTCTTGGAGACACTACTTTCGTGGAATTGCCAGAGGTCGGAGCCTCGTATGAGATCGGTGAGTCAATTGGTGGTGTGGAATCCGTCAAGAGTGCCAGTGAAATTTATAGTCCTGTTTCCGGAGAGGTTGTGGGTGTGAATGATATTTTGGAGAGTAAGCCACAATTGATCAACGAGGATCCAATGGGCGCTGGATGGATTGCCCACATTAAGTTGCTGGAGTCAATTGAGGCAGTTGAGGCACAAGAGGACTTGATGGATGAGGGTGCTTATGCCGAGAGCTTAGACCATTGATTATTTAGTAATGAACTTGAGGAGGAGATGGAGAGATTGTAGAGGAACGAGGAAGAAAGAACGAGGAAGAAAGAATGAGGAAGATAGGGAGATTGCTTGAGAAGACGTATCAGCAAAAATACAGAGTAGATTTGAGAGGATAGAAGAAGAGAAATTAGAGAAGAGGTCTATCATGAAAACAACCTAGAATGGCAAATCTCCAATCATTGATTTAAATTAAAGACTAGAAGCAAATTTATTACATCATTATATAAATGATCTCATCATTATATGTCTTCAGTGGAGGGTTACTTATATTACTATCATACCCGCCAAAACCAAATTAAAGCAGACTACGCGAAGTGAACAGCAATGGGCACAATAATCACAACCAAGAGGATAATTACTCCGAGAATGATACACATTCTCATCTTCATATCCTTCCACCACATGTCCTTTCTGACACGATTGGCGCCACGACGGAAACCCTGGGCGCTAATGGCAAGGTTGTCTGTTTTGTTTTCAATCAGGTCTAAACGTTCAC
This sequence comes from Australozyma bambusicola, assembly GCA_030563705.1. Classification (NCBI taxonomy): domain Eukaryota; kingdom Fungi; phylum Ascomycota; class Pichiomycetes; order Serinales; family Metschnikowiaceae; genus Australozyma; species Australozyma bambusicola. The sequence goes on along the minus strand of JAJMJU010000001.1, from coordinate 1,055,992 downwards.
CTCTTTCCGCCACCTTGTTGATGTTGTCTCTCATGATTCCGACAGTATCATCGATTTGCTATTGTTAGTAGGGAGGGAGAGAAAGGGAGAGAAAGAAGGAAAAGAAGGAAAAGAAGAAAAGAAGGAAAAGAAGGAATAAGAACAATAGAATAGAACACTTGATGTTCTTGAGAAAAGTCAAGATGTCAAAGTATCGAGAAGGCCAGGAATTAATTTGACTAAAGTTACGTTCTTAGGACAAGACCTAGGATATTAATCCCATTAACCTTATGTTAACATGCATCTTCAAACATGGATGGCCAAACATACCATCAACCTTTTCCTTAACTCAAACCAACAAATGTCTCAATAAAAACGTCAAGACTTTGTGACATCGACTCCTGCTGTTTCCGGAACCGTCAATTTCCGCCTCCTTGCTAGGTTCTACGTACCGCCTGAATAGCAGCAGTCCGTGAATTCGACTGCTCATCTGTGCTCTGGCTAGGTATATATGGATCGTATGGGGTTGAGGAAGACATCTTGGATGTTGTAAATGTGGACTCTTTCGGTGGGATAGGAGCGGTTTCTGGAGTCTGTGGTGTGTACCGGGTGACCCCAGGCGGCTAAATTTGGCAAAAATACGTTACGCTTGGGAAACGAGTCGGAGATGGAATGGGGATTCGGAAAGGGATTTTGGATTTGATTTGAATTTATGGCGGTATTACGGACACCATTGGTGCGATAGGAGGTCTGTTTTGGTTTGGTTTGGAGAAAGGGAGGGAAACGGGCGATGATAATGGGAGAGAAGTTGGAATTTAAAATTAGAAATGTAGAGAGGACTATGTTGGACTGGGGAGTGGGTTTTTTGGAATTTTGAAAGGTTGTGTTTCGGGTTTTGGTGAAAAGTTTGACTGCTTTCAGAGGATCCGGTGCCGCCGAGCCATCACGGGTCCATATTCTTTCGGAAAAGGAGATTTTTTGGGAAAGTAAAGGGGAGACTTGAGATGTTGACTTCTCCGATGAAATTTGATTTGCGTTTCATATAGTTTTAGTGAGTACGGAGGATGTTATTACAAGCACGGTCTAAATCAAAGGTCCCGCTCCTTAAAATCTATTGCGAGATGAAATTTAGCTATAGAATTTGTGAAAGATACTAAACAACACTTTACTTTATTGAATGGGTGACTAGCAGGGAAGGAGAATCATAGATTACAAAGGTAAGTTGTTTACTAGATAACAACATAATCTAGCAGGTGTAAACAACATTTGAGAATTTTTAGAAACTTCTCTTATCCCCGTTTGTTTTCTTATCTCAGTGATGTGCCGATGTGTGAAATGAGATTTACTGAATCATACACAAGATTCCACGAATGCAATCTCTCAACTATTTTTGGACTTCAGATAGGAAAGAAGGGGACTGTTATTCAAAATGGCGGATCTTGCTAGGATGGATTGCTGAGATTGATTCACTGACGGAATATCCTACCAAAATCCCCCTCCCAAATCTAAGCGAAACTGTAAGTTGCTAGTGATGTTCACCCAACGGTTTGAAGATATGTATATCAAGTCGTGGAATATCATTGTCAAAACATCGATATAGCTGCATACCAAAAAGAAACAACCATCCTTATTGTTGAACCTGAGCCATCTCAATCATCCTGACAGCGAAAAGACCAAACCTAAGCCTATAATCATAAATATTTGGTCATGTGTTCAACCATCTTGCAGTGTTTCACTAACTTTGGAGCTCAAACTGGCCTCGTCACAAAACCTTAAGAAGATAGACGAAGCATCCCGAATTTAGCAAGTCACTGCTGTTTTGACCAAAATCTTTCTCAACCGCCGAGGACAGGCTTTCTTAATTTTGTTCTTAGTTGCTTAAGCAACACATTCAAATCGACCCCTAAGTCTAACTAGCAACAAGAACGAAGAAAAAAAAAAAACAGAACACAAGCTCAACCCAGCATTCGTTCTGAGACATTATATGTATTCACTAATAATCACATACATCTAAATCCGATATGGTGTAATGGCTAGCACAGTTCGCTCTCACCGAGCAGATCGGGGTTCGATTCCCCGTATCGGAGGCAATTATCTTTTTTTTGATGGTTCTATGGCCTCGAAAGGGTTTTTGTTTCTATGGTGATGGAGGTGGTCGATTAGTGGGTCATCTTATTGCTTCTGTTTAAGGACGCAGTTAAAAAGAACCTAACAGACTAATAGAAAACATTGAGAGCAAGTACATCACTTTAGTAAAACTTTATGACTCAATATATTGATTGAATCTTTTCTTACCGTCTTTCTGTACCTTTTTTTAAATTCTAGTCCTCATGTAATTCACACCCGCCGCTACCTCTAGTATTTCTCAGAAAGGTCGAATTATTATTATTATTTAAGTGCTAAGATGATACGGGCTTATGGTCCGATCAATACTCTAAATGCTTGTTGCTAAACAAGCTGATGAATTAGAACAAACAGCGCAGGTCGATTTCCGGCTCATGAAGCCCTCAACACGATCAACTAGCGTGTAATCTATGTCTTCGTAAAGAAGCTTTTTCATTGATCTGTGATTGAGCACTCTGCCTCGCCTGATCGGCTTATAAAACTTTGCAATAACTGACTGAACCCATGTCCTTATTAATGAATTATAAAGTAAACGTTACCGCTTGTGACATTAATTAGCTTTAAATTGCAATGGATACAAAACTCACGACTTTGACTGCGTTGGTGGAGGCACATCCGGTCTAGTGTAGATGGGTTGTGAGCTGCCAGTGGTTTGAACATTGCCAGTAGCTGAAGAGGAGACTGGAATGGAGGAACCGGTATTGGCAACAGGAACCACAGGAGAATCAGTGGCAGTAGCGGAGTTTTCGGGCACATTTGGTGCTCCAGGAGGCCTTTGGTATGTTCCAGAAGACTGACCGGCCTCGTAAGTACCACCGTAAGGAACTGTATAGGGAGAGTTATAGTAGTTCAGTGCGGTGGTGGTGTAACCGGTGGATCCAGTTCTATAGTGGGCCTGTTCTGGAAGATCAGGGCTCTTGACGTTTGGGTTTTGATGGAAGTTTCCCTGTTGGTCGTAGTATCCCATGTCTGCTTCATTAGCGGTAGCAGTATAAGTAGGAACGTAATTTTCGTTGTTGTTGTTTTGGGTTCTGTATGCGGGAGGAGTCATCCAGGTGGTTCCATAGAGCGGAGCAACGCCTCTTCTCAGACGGTTACGATTAACACGCAAAGTTCCAAATATAGCGATGGCAATAGCTACCAAGAAGAGCGCAAAGAACGCCCATCTGGCTCCACTGGACCAGTCGGTGCTGGTGTAGTAAAATCTCTTGGAGAAGGTCGGTATAACGGCCATAACGAATGGTGAGAAGGGATAAAGAAGAGGACAGACGAGGAACAAACGAGAGAACTACTTTGGCTTTCTGTTTGTGTACCCGTTTCAGACCTTGATGCAGTTGCTGTTGCCGCCTTTTCAAATGTACTTTCTGGAGTCAAATTTGGATATCAGTTTCGCTTCCAGTGACGAATTCGTTTTCTATTTTGAACCAATCAGATGGGAGTATATGATATTTATGCAGTACCACCGATATTCTTCCTACTCTTGTGTGAATTATCGATTATCGATTATAAGTATCCTCGTTTGGCAGGGTCGCTCGAGGTTTCGCTGACAGGTTTTATATAATGGTAGCTGGCGCACTGCATACAAGGAAGGGTGTGATGCAACCATCCTGCAAGGCGTTGCAACTTCTGGGGAAAGGATAGAAACTGTAACGTTGTGACAGGAAAATAGGGGAAATCAAGGGAATTTGCGAGCACCAGGGCTCATATAGTTGAAAATGATTTTACTTCAAAGATTTTGGGTTTAGAAAAGGTCAGTTTTTCTGTGTTTGCTTAGGTACTTGTCCCGTGATGGGGCTGTGTTGTCACCAGAATCAACCAGTGAGACCCGTATCGGGAAATTAATGGGTGGCGAATTTGCATTGACATGAGGAAAATTCGAGGCAACATTATTTTTGTCGGGGCTCATAACCGGTGACCAATCATCAGCGGAGTTCCTCAATTGAAGATCGCCAAGACATTTGGAATGTAAGATTGAATCATGGGAGGAGCGATGAACATGGTTAGGATGAAACAGGGACGAAAAAGGGAAGTGAGATGGAGCGTTTTTTGATGGATGATTTTTTGTTGCTTATGACGGTTGATTTTTTGTTACGTGGAAGATTTAAGAGAACTATGGGACTATGGGCCAATACGAAGGCGAACACGGGGACATCCGAGAAGATGGGTGGAATTCAAGTTTCGGTTTTTATTGGATTTCGGTTTTTATTGGGTTTCGTTTTGTATTAGGATTCATTCCTTGCTTGAGGAATCCTTTGGTTAATGGTTCTTGGATTAGTCCATCGACGTGATTGAAATGGCCTAAAAAGAACAGATTGTTGCAAATGAGATGAATATGCTCTCATGCATGTGCTCGTAATGTCTTCGAATCCACAGTTGTCTCAATTCATTGCTTTTAAGTGTACCCTTGTGCAGCTAACTTCATCTTGAAGAGGCGCCTCTGAGTCAGACAATTGCAACAAGTGGGATTGGAATTGAGATAATATGTTAAGGCGTAGTTGAAAAATTGACTTTGGATATTAGAATGGGGCAAGGACTTTCTCAGACTTCATTCCTCCCTTGAGGTTCTCCATAGTGCTTCTACCACAACAGAAATCACTGATCTCAACTGATCAAGCTATTTGTCCCAAAGTGTGACGGCCAATAAAATTGGGACGAATCCAGGACTTAATGGCCAGGCGTCAAGTGGAAATGTAGTGCTTCAATCGGTACGAATCTGACAACAAAAGCCGTGGTGATGTTTGGAGGTTCGCCTTCAACTCCCACCGTTCAATGGCTAAAGGTGCTTCCGGCCTTTTCGAATTGACAATGGTAGTTGTTCTAGTCTTGGGAAATGTCTTTCAATGGTGAGATGAAGAGGAGTAGAGAAATCGAGGAGAGAATAAGAAGATGGAAAGAAGTTTCACAATAATCATTATTTTTGAAAAAACCAAAAACCAAAAACAAAACAAAACAATACGCACGCGTTAGATTAACTTTTTAAGATAGTTGGAGCTTTATAGATTCAAGGCTTTAACAACTGTTACGCCTGCATCTGGATTTGCAGCCATTCTCGATCAACACATCTGTTTCATCTTTATCCCATACGTATTCCATGAAATATAGCAACGGAACAATCAAAAGCTACAAGCCTCTTTTTACTTACATCCACGATATAGTTTCTTAACGTGGCTCATCAATTTCTCCTTCCCCCCTCTTTCGTCGCTCCTTTGTTTCTCAACATGAAACACAACATCTCCCTTCGCATATACAAGCCCAAAAAGAACGAAATCGTAATGGATCCTGGAGATTTCGAACAAAGCAACTACGGGGAAGATGAAAAGTTAAAGAATTGCAAGCCCAGACCCCGCGCACTCAAAATTCTTTCTCTGTTCTGGGATCGTCTTTCTGAACAAGCCAAGAGCGATGAAGAAACGGTTATTATTGCTACAGACCCGAAAAAACGAGGCCACGACAATAAACTAAAATCTTCCCTTCAGATAAGTGAGCTAGGGGTATCCTCAAACCACGTAAGTAGGTATATGAACCTTATCCTGATACTTCAAGTAACACTTCAAAACTTACAGGCGGGCGGTACCACCACACTCCGGGATATGTACTATCGTGACGTAGCAGCGTTCGGCGGTCGACAAAGTCGACTGAATACCGCACTCCAACTTCTAGCACGGAGTTTCCAGCTTTCACCAGAAGACGATTTGCAAATTGTTCCATCACCAAAAGGATTGATGTGGGGAGGGCCGAACATCGAGTTACAGCTCGAGGGCGGTGACCAGCTCACATTGAATTATTCTGCAAATTATTTACTTGTTCCGTATTTGCGAAGCGCGGCTGAGTTGACTTTATTGACGCCGCCACAGGTGATTGTTGTTTTTGAAAAGGAGGCCGTGTTCAAGTCCTTTTGTGACCACACACGACAAATTCGTCCAGAAAAGAACGTATTGGCATTGACTGGGAGAGGGTTTCCAGATACACGTTCAAAGCAGTTTTTGAGATATCTTCATGAAAGAATGCCTAGTGTGCCCGTTCTAGTGTTTGTAGATTCCGATGTGTATGGAGTCCGGATCTTTTGGAATTATCAGGAGATGGTGAAGAATGCGATATTGGCTGGGGTTTTTTTGTTTGAATACCAGGCGGGATGGCTCGGGATAAATAGTCGGGAACGAAGAGTCATTGTTAAGACATTGGAAAGGAACGAAACGTGGCGGAGGGAACAAAGGGAAGAGAAGAAGGATGAGAAGAAGGAAGAGAAGAGGGAAGAGAAAAAGGTAGAGAAGAGGGAACAAATGAAAGAAGAAAATTTCAAAAAAGAAACGACAGGAAAACAAGAGAACTCAGAGGTTGAACACTTACTCAAAGATGAAGAGGTACAGCCTAACCAATTGAGAAACCAAAAAGAGAACGAAATCAACGAACAGCTACAAGAAGAAAACCACAACCACCAAATTCAACCCGTCTTGGAAAAAGCCCAGCATCTTGTCCCCTTCGCCCTCCCTTTTTTGCAGCCAGAGACCCAATACGGCAACAAACTGATCCAATATATCAACGCCAAAACAACACATCGAGAACTAACCCGAGCACTCCTCATCGGAATTAAGGCCGAAATGAACATCCTCTCATCCCGCTCGACCGAAACCAATCTCCCTTTTTATTTGTGGAACAAAATTAACTGTGCGAATCCATTCTAAACGTGCCCTGTCGTGCTTTTTTTTCGCCGCACTATATACAGGCCTCCAAATTCCAACAATCCTCCTACTTCACACCTCGCACCTCACACCTCTCATTCAACCACAATCAATTCCACCGTCACTTTCTCGATGTCTTACACTACCCGTCAGATTGGAGCAGCCAACACCCTTGACTTCAAGGTCTATATCGAACAGGATGGCAAGCCTGTATCGCCATTCCACGATATTCCCTTGTATGCCAACAAGGAGAAAACCATTCTCAACATGATCGTTGAGGTTCCAAGATGGACCAACGCCAAGTTGGAGATTTCCAAGGAACAAAAGTTGAACCCCATTATCCAAGACACCAAGAAGGGTAAGTTGAGATTTGTCAGAAACTGTTTCCCACACCATGGATACATCCATAACTACGGTGCTTTCCCTCAAACTTGGGAGGACCCAAACCAGATCCACCCAGAGACCAAGGCTAAGGGAGACGACGATCCTTTGGATGTTTGCGAGATTGGTGAGCAGGTCGCCTATGTTGGCCAGGTGAAGCAGGTTAAGGTATTGGGTGTTATGGCCTTGTTGGACGAGGGCGAAACCGACTGGAAGGTCATTGTCATTGATGTCAACGATCCATTAGCTGCCAAGTTGAACGACATTGAGGATGTCGAGACTCACTTGCCTGGTTTGTTGAGAGCCACAAACGAGTGGTTCAGAATCTACAAGATTCCAGATGGAAAGCCTGAGAACCAGTTCGCTTTCAGCGGCGAATGCAAGAACAAGAAGTATGCAGAGGAGGTTATTTCTGAGTGTGCTGAGGCCTGGGACAAGTTGATTAAGGGCTCTACTGCTCCTGGAGAGATTGACTTGACCAACACCACCTTGGCATCCACTGAGAAGTTTGTTGAGGATGCAGAAGTTCCCGAGGCTTCTCCTCTTGCTGCTGCTCCTATTGATAAGTCTGTTGACAAGTGGTTTTTCATTTCGGGTGCCCACTAAGTTTTTAGGAAAGCATGATTTGTGAATGAATGAGTGTAGGAAACTGTAGATGGAAGAAGGACAAGAGAAGAAGGAAAGGAGAAGAAGGAAAAAAGAATAGGAAGAAAAAAGAAAAAAAAAAAGAAAAAAAAAAGCCTTTGTCAAAAAGTCTTCCGTGAATTACCCTTACATGAATGTAGATATAAGTACATCTAGTCAGCCACATTTAAAACCAAGAAAGATAAGAAAGGAGTGAACTCAATTTCAAGAAGACTTCTGAGAGTTTTTACAAATATCAATAATCCCCCTCCTCTTCGTTTCGTTTTTCATTCCCACGTATCCGTTCTATTCTTAGTACACTTCTCTACCCCAGATTTCATTTACTCCTTCAAACAACCACAAGATTCACCAAAACCACCGTAATACACCCAGATAAAGGGCAATGCCACAGGCAGTAGAATGTCCCGTGTATATAAGCCTACATTGCGATGGAATTTCGCTCGTCAAGGGCTGTCCTGGTGTCCCCCACTCACTTGTATGTAAAACATCATCAACCACACCTTCTCGCCGAAACTAACTCGCAGCCACGCATTGAAACCACAATAGAGCTTCGACCAGTTAATGGGGCGCCGTTTACGTGCCGCTCGGTCGGTTTTGAGCTCCGTACCGACCAGGCGGTGTCACTTCCATCAACTTTAGGTTCCAACAACGCCCGAAAGTCCGTCCGTATCGCCGCTGATCCAATGGTGTATGCGCCTCCTATTGGCCTGTTCTCGCAGGAGATGTTGGCATTAGATGTGCCCATTATTGTGCCGCTAGACCGGTCTGTAGTGCCAAGCGCTGCGTTCGATTCTTGGGGCGCCACCACAGTTCACCATTTGATCGTCAAAGCCACAGTAGGAGTTTCCGCAGCTGATGAAACCACCTTCGTTCAATCCTTTGCTGTACCGATCAAAACGTACGATTCGCTCCCTTTGTATAGACAATATAACGAGCCGGTAAGAGATGTCCAAATCTCGGGAGACAACCAGGTTCAAACGTCCATTGTGCTCTCAACATCTGCAGTGGGGCCCCAGGACCCGATATCTCTATCGGTGACGGTTGCGGCCAACTGTCTACATCGCCGCCTAAGCAAGAACCTACAGCTTAAACAAATAACCGTTCAACTTAAAGAACTATTGGAATGCTTTGACGGCGGCTTGCCTGTACGCAAAGAAAACAAGCTATACTCATCTACAAAGGAGTTTATGCAGCATTTGACAACTGAGGGCGTAAGTTGTGAGTTCCTGTTGGTGTTTCCCTATTACAACGATCTCTTGGACCTCTATACTGAAAACATCCAACCAACTGCACTGGAAACTGTAGTACAGCAGACAAGTACGTCTTTTACACGTAATAGCAACTTCCTGACGCTTATTGAAGGCATACCACTTACACATGTTCGAGGTTTCACGCTTGTTGGAAAACTCTATGCCCTCAGATACGAACTCGTACTCAAGGTGAAAGTTGGCCACGGGAAGGACTTCGAGTACTCGCTCCCAATTACCGTTTCGCCCTTTGACAGGGAGAGCAGCGCATACCTTATTGACTGGATCAAGAAGGAGTGTCTGAACGCACGGGAACGATTTGGGAAGGCTACGATCGCGAAATTTGCGAGTTCACATGCTTGGGATGTGGTGTATCGGGACTTGAAGCGCTTGATTCCGCCTCCTTCGGTGTATATGAACACTAGGGCCGATTGGGTAAAACTCGGGTACAATCCCGAGGCGTATGGCCGGCCAAAAACTGTAGCCACTCTTTCCGACTACATAGATTGAAGGATATTATATGAATGAAGTTGATGGAAGGTGATGCGATGACGTACAATTGTGTTTTCTTTGTTGAGAAGAATGTGGCTTTCAGTTCAGGGAATTGATACCTAAGCAACAGAGAGATTGAGAAGAATATGAAAAAAAAAAACACACACTATTGCGGGATATTTAATGGCATTTTGTTGTGGCTAAGCTGATACTAAGCATCGAATATAGGAATTGAAGCGTCTGAGCAGTTTTGAGACTTTTGTGCAAAGACGGGTATCAGTACTGGTAATTGGACCCTGGGAAAATGAAAATTTGAACTTGAAGTGAGATCTTTTTGTTGTGAAATACTCGTGTGAGTGGCTGCAAATTTGGTTCTCAAAAGACAAAGGAGGTCAGTTTGTAGTCAATAGCATTTACTGAATTGTATCAGAGAACTACAGCTGAAGAACAAAAGATACGCTGAAATAAACAGTGATTACTGATGTATCTTTCTTTTCTGGTGGTAACTTCAAAACGAAATAAGGAACGACTTCAATCAAAACAAATTGACTATATTGAAAATTTATTGATGAAAATAACAAAAGTATAGTCAACTCTCGCTTTTATATAAAACTGAATTATAACTATATCCTCACTATATCTTCTATAAATCTATCTCTACTACATAGTTTCTCTTTGTACTCCACACTTTACTTACAAAACTTCACGTAACTCCTCACGTCTTGAAGGGAAAGGGCTTCATAACCTCACAATCTTCAATAAACACGATTCAATTTGTTCCTCAAGCCATTTTTTCTCAGTAATTCCTTACTTTGACATTAATTCCATCCCTTTAAACTCCCTCTCTAGAAGAGTATAAGAACAGGCGAAAACCCCACAAAGCAACCCAAAGATTCCCTGGAAAATGCCGATATCAGGTCCTCAGGCGTACGCTCCCACAACTACATCTTCACAAACGTCCTCGAGGCCTCGTCCTGGCGTCAATTACGACCAGGAGATCTCTCGGAGCTCCATCGTCAAGACACCCGCCTTAAAGGCCGTTTACGAAGCTCTCTGCGAAATATACTCGATTTTAACAGCACTAGAGCTTGTAGAAAATTCGTTTGTCAAGGATTTCTTGACAGATAAGGAGAAATACACCGCAACCGCCATGCGTCTAATAAATCAGTATAATATCCTTTTCCAGACGGTATCAAGCAATGCCGCAAACGAAGCGGCGCTCAGAGACATTTTACCGGAACTAAATGTTGACAGGAGCAACTTTCTTGCGGTTTTCCAACAGAAATTCCGTCTACATACGTCATTGGCGGCTGATAGGCTCGCGACTGGAATACCCGTCACAATTGAGCTGCTCCCGGCAGTGCAACCCAATGAACAGAAGCCAAGGTCAAGCGCCAATGCTCGGTTGGTCGCAGAGGCGACTGGGAGCTTCATTACGACGATGGATGCCCTTAAACTCGAGTACAGTTCCAAACAACAGCTCCACCCGCTATTGAGCGGTCTTGTTATCAGTCTCAACGACCTTAGCACTAGCGGGGCCGACGCCGCTGAGCGTGTACCTGTTGAATTTGTCGGGAAGTCGAAACTCGTCAGTTGGCTCATAAAACTAAATAACTTGGGAGACACACAGACGTTAAGCGCTGAAGAAAGGGAAGATTTCCTCCACGACCTCGATGTGGCGTATCGCGGCTTCTACAATTCTCTAGAGTAGATTATCTTTCGAAATATTTAGGAAGTTCATCATTCTTTCACATACTAATATTTATATAAGTAGACCGCCTAAACAATCGACTCAATCTGCTCTGCATAACACAAAACGTTCTTGATAATGGCTGCGTTGTCTGAGATCAGATCGTTCTTATGTTCGAGCAGAAAATGGATCAGCCCGTCCTTAAATACCCAATTGGTGACGTCTAGCTGCAGCTTCAAGACCTGCTCGAACTCCAGGTCGGACTGTTCCTGCGGGAAATACAACAACGTCTTGCAATTGGAAACTGGAATCACGCGATTTGTCTTTTCAAGCGACTTCGCAATTTCGTGCCGTAATGTGGTTACCAAGGTATCCTTGAAAAGGCCGAATTCAGGGCACGGGAGCGATGAATCATTCTGCAACAGCCTCCAAATCTTGATGTAATTGCCCTCCATCAAGTTTTTCTCCAACCCGATTGGATACTGCAAGTATGTATCGTGTTCTACGGTGTATGCTACAGTATTATAAATGTACTCCAACTCCACATGGAACTTGCTAATGAGCCCTTGCGAAAGCAAGTAGATCAAGTAAAGTGAAATGACCTTTGTTGCTTGCGTATTGGTCTCGGTAGCTGGGTGCAACGACTTACACGAGTAGAATGGTCGTAAAGAGGCAAAGTTGGACTCAAACGTCTGGTAATCATGAAGATGGAGCAGCGAAAGCGCACCAAGCTCCAAGATGCGTTCAGCAATCTTTAAGTCGTTGATCTGGTTGTCATTCTGAATGTTGGAGGGTAAGGGCACGAGCAAGTTGTGTTTGATGAGTTCTATTTTAATTGGAGTAAGAAGGGCGTGGCATTTGGTGTATTCACCTGCATCGAACAATTGATACAATTCACCTGCAAGTTTAGGAAGCGCCATAGTGAATTGGGGCAAAAATGGGCGAACTTTTAGATAAAATAGAAGAACTAGGGCACTTGGTTATAGTTCAATGTGTGGTGAGTGGGAGACACCTGTGAGGGAGGTGGGAGTGCCACTGGTGTACGGGTGTGTGAAGTTACAATAAAGAACGTAATACCTAATACATAATGAGGAATCTTCTGAAGAATGACGATTTAGTTTCTTTTAACGATAATAATTTGTTACATTTGATTTCTAGTGTACATAGAATACAGGTTTCGGAATTAGTTGGTTTTGGTGGGTGGTAATCAGAGGCTATAGAAGAGAAGTGTCTGCGGCTTCGTCCTCTTTCTTTACAATTTCCTCTGCCACATCTTTATCTATTTCCTTTTCGTTTTCCTCCTCCTTCTCTTTTCCCTCTTTTCCCTCTTTTCCCTCTATCCCTTTCGTCACTTCTACCTTTACCTCTTTCTCCTCCTCTTTATCTTCCTCCCTCATCTCTCTCTCCAGAAATGGCACACCAGAAAGTTCAACCGTTCCATTCAATGTGTTTATCTTTACATATCGTTTAGTCATCGTCACACGCGTCGCCTCTCGTAATTGTTCAATGTTCTTTGGTTGTGTGAATCGAAGCGTAATAGTCTTCATAGGATGCACCGCCAGAAGCTTTGCAGACGGCAAGGTAAAGGTTAGACGCATGTTATGGCGCGTGTCACGGCGGACTAGACTAAAGCCATCCCCGTTCGCGTTTGCATGTTCGGACTCAGTCGAATTCACAGGGACTTCGCTTGGAACGTCATTTGTGGGACCGGGAACTATCGGAGATTCTTCAAAACGGCGTTCAGAAGTACAGGTTCTTTCAGAATGTCTTAAAGGGATACTTCTACCGGCCCCCAGAGGAACTTCAGTACTTCCAGAATCTACAACCCTCGCTACCTCAGATTCCTTTTCCAAAGGTGTTCTCGGCTCAGAACTTCCTCCACCCAACCGCAATTTGAGTTTCGGTGTTGATGCTTCTTCCGTCAGCAATACCGCCGCCTTTCGAAGCAGTTTGGGCTTTTCATTCAATATAACCTTGGCACTTAACTGGATCTTGAACCTAGGCTCGCGCTTCACGACGATCTTGCCGTCACCCATATTGCGCGCCACAATCTTTTTCTTAAGCTCTTCAAATGGAACACACGGAATAGGGAGACGAACCACGAGTGTGTTTTCTGGTTGATACAAGATATCACACAATACAAAAACTGTTTTTCGTTCGGCAATGCCGATGAGCGATGAGTGCATGAGCTGCCACAAAACATGTTGGAGCCCCTTGCCATGTGCCAAATCTTTTCGCAAAAGCTCAATCGTTCCTTTGACTGTTGCTTTTGCTAATGCATCTCGTCGAGCGCTCAAGTTGCTTTCCTGCGACTCTTCAACGACAATGGTACTATTATGCACTGGGGCTGCCTGTAATCTAGTCGCTGTTTCCGCTGTCAGGCTTACTGCAGCCTTTACAAACTCGGGATCGTCGAGCGTAGACTGTGATCCATTGACGGCCACTTCTGCAATCGACTCCACTAAAGTCTGGACTAGCCCAGACCGAAATGCTGGTGTGGCTCGTTCAAGCAAACACACGTCCAAGAAATACTTGAGTACCTCGGCGTTTTTAAGAGCGCCGAGCAAGAATAATCCCCGAAACGCCAATGTTCGCATGCGCATGTCATATTTAGTGGATGTGAGGTATAAGAGCTCCTCGAAAGACATTGGAGTAAGTCCTGCGCGTGCCAATGCAATCTTTTGTTGAAGACACGCGTACGAGACTTCGGCGTGGTACGAGGGTACCCAGCGGTCCAATTTGCGGAGCCGCAGAAGCTCTTCCACGACCTCCCCCACAAACTTCCGCTGGTAGGAGCCGGACATTAGGTGGTCGCCTACGTCCGGATCTTCTACGCTCCCTATTACACTCTTAACTAGAGCCTGGACTAATTCCGAGACATAGAAGCAGTCCAGAAACGCATTGTTGGAGTTGTCGTTGTACCGCAATAAGTTGAAGAGAAGCGCCTGGATATCACGCGGCGTGGGACCAGCTTCATCCTTAATTCCTGCCAAATATCCAGGTATCGCTCTTTGCAACAAAAACTTGCCAAAATCCTCAAAAGAATTGCTCATGGGGACAAAACTATCCTTAAAACAGAAAAGATAGCGGAATGCCTTTAATAAATAGAAGCGACCGACGGATCCGGTGATTGCACTAGAAAGTTGGGCCAATGCTCGTGCTGCCGCCATTCGAACCCCGTAAAAATAGCGGTTATCGACAAGTGTCCGCGTAAGAATCGTGCAGTAAACGGCACTGGGTTTTTCTTGCTGGCCAAAGTAGTCTATAGCGGCAAGTTGGGCCTCGATATCACGGTCCTGCTGCAATTGTGCGCCAAACATGTAATCCGGCTGTTTTACGGTAAATGTACCAATCCACTCGAAGTCCGTGTCAACACGCAACCATTCAAACGGATCCATAGTTTCTTCGTCGCATTTGGCCCACTCTTCGAGACGCCACAGAGAAACTTCTGACTCAGATTCCAAAACGTCTCCAAGACGCAGGAACAACGGCGCATCGGTGTCCTCACGGTTCTTTTTCATCCGCTTGAACTTGGTGTTGTACTGCACGTCGAACTTGACCACGGAATTTTTAATATCTACAATGTGTTCGTATGGTGTTCCATCTGCTTCGTGTACACGGATGGTCATTGGGCCCAAAAACGTCTGCTGAACGGGAAAAACTGCGTCGTCATTCAAATACGCTACAGCATCAGCGATGAACGTCTCGGCCTTAGGGTGTGGCGGCCTGTGTTCCTGTAATTGTGTCTGGCGAATTATCACCTCAATCATAGAGCGCTTTTTGTTGAACTTTTGGGTAATCATGAAGCTAGGTGTTCCAACACCATAGACCCATTGTTTGAAAAAGGCCTCGAGCCGGTTACGGTTGACTTTCTCGCACACATACTGGAAGTGTTGAGTGGACAAAGCACTGTTTTGGAGATCGCCCGACATTGCTTGCAAGAAGATCTTGGGCAAAACTCGCGAAAACCCAAACGATTTGTCGGTTTTCGTCATTCGGCGGTCTAAGATAAATAAGATGATCGGCGCCTTTAGTCTGACGAATTTGAGACTACTTTCATTTACGGGTGCTTGGAGCGAAAGAAGTCCGATGGGCCGCTGGCCAACGTCCTGCGTGACGATCGCGTCCATCTTCTTTTTGATCTGATACCGGTACTCGTTGACTCCCATCAATGTGCGGATGAACTGAAATGCCATGTACTTGGCAATTCCAATGGTGCACCAAATGTCATTAAAGCATTGGGGCACGATATTCACGCCGGACCATTGACTGGCTATGCACTCCAAAATGTCTTCCGTGACTTGAAACATCGGTTCGATGACGTTGGCGGGGTATAAGAGGTCGTCGCTGAGCACGGCAAGCCCGGCAAAGTTGTTGTAAGGATAACTAGGACCTTCTACAAAAACAAGACCATAAGAGCTAAACGGATATGAGCCGTACTCTTTCAGTAAGAACTCGAGCGCCTTGTTCGCGAAAATACACGTGTTTCGCGCGTCATCTTCTCGACCAGGCAAAAAGAAAAGTGTTACCGGTGGGCTCGACTCATCCTTCTCCATTTCGTCGAATTCGTCGATCAAGTCGTCATCTTCGGCAGCGGCCGTATTTGTATCGACAAAAGACGCAAGCTCTACGCTCTGGAACGCACCAACGGACCAGCCTACATGGTGAGCGGCAACTGGAGTGAAGATCGACCACGAAACGACTTTCTTGGAGAGATCTGTGGGGTGTGCGCTTTCTTTGGTATTGTTGGAATCGCCGGTACATACTACAAGATCGACTAAGTCCTCTT
Organism: Australozyma bambusicola; assembly: GCA_030563705.1. Lineage (NCBI taxonomy): Eukaryota > Fungi > Ascomycota > Pichiomycetes > Serinales > Metschnikowiaceae > Australozyma > Australozyma bambusicola. Next base: position 1,039,966 of record JAJMJU010000001.1, on the reverse strand, counting down.
CCTCGTCGTTTTCGTTTTCGTTTTCGTCTTTGGGTATTGTGGCTTCTGTGGGAATAAGTGCTTCAGAAATTATAACTTCGTTTTGAGCATGCACAGGCCCATCTTCATTCAATTCGTTTGATTTAGCGTCTTGATTGTCTTGCTCGCAGTTATGTTCTGTAATCTCAACCTTTTGTTCTTCTTTGAAAACATCCTTGTCTAGAAGCAGTTCTTCATTATTCTCTATTCGTGCATCAACTTCATTCTTCTCTTCACCTTCTTCCTTCTTTTCAACCCCCATGGCTTCGCTAGCTTGATTTACACTCTCTTCATCTACATCCATGCTGTCGGCATCCTTTTCAGCCTCAGCGGTCTCGTTTACTTCGATGCGATGTTCGTTTTGATCTTTAATTTCAAAGTCTTCACTGCGTAACTCCTCCGTATCTATCTCCTTGACTTCTACAGTCTCAGTATCGAAAGTCCTTTGAACAGTAGCCTTCAGAGCATCGATGTCCTTCACAGACCTCGGGATCGAAAGCTCAATCGACCAAATATTCCGTTCGAGCAAATTATCTACACATGGAACCCACGAGGATGTTGACACGTTGTAGTCGGAGTTTGTTGTATATACATGCCAACGCGCCGAATCCTCCAGGTCTGGACAGATGAAATGAACGCCATTTTTTGGATTAACAACCTCGTACTCGATGTGGAGCTGGATAGGCGTATATATGTCGCCCGTTGGACGATTGCGTACCAGAAGTGGAGTTACATTGGTTGGAGCCAGCGATGTAGGCGTATGATACGCCGTAGCATCAGACGGCTGGATCTTGAGCCCTTCCGGTAGCAATATGAGCAACTCTTCGGAGTTAAAATTGTCTGGTTTCTCTTGTGAGCGAAGCAGATCGTCTTCTATGTGGCCAAAGAGGTAACTAAGCTTTCTGCGTAAGTAAGCATGCTGAGCGACGCCGAAATCGGCCGAACAAACGTCACGTACATCTGATATACGAGACGCGGCAAGTTCTTCAAAGGTAGCCGGGTCATTGACATAGAGCTGATCGTGGTGAACATAGTCAGCCAATTGAGTTCCATTTATAAGAATCCGTTTGATGGCCATCTCGCGAGCATCGAGTTTGATACATCGAAGATGTGAAGATGTCGGGACAATGGTGATCTCCGTATATCCGCGAAGGGTCTTCGTGCAAAACTCTACATCTAGGGAAACCCGTTGATGTTGGACTTGAAGAGGTTGCGTCTGAAGATTGAGTCTGCGTGGCTTGGAGCTGCGCGAACGGGGAGTACCAAACACGCTTCCGGTCATCCGAGGCGTCGGAACCGCCAGCGGACGTTCTAGGGGTGCTTGAAGCATGCTGTGGGATGGAGTTGGAGGATTATGGGGTTGATGTAAGAAAGTCAAGGTGTAGTTGGTATATGCAGGAGCAATATATAGACAAGGGAAGAAGGTTAGAAAAAAATGGCGCGAGAGATGAAGTGGAAGGATCTTTTTAATAATTTTTTGAATTTAAATAGAGAGGTATGTTTATTGAGAAGTTTGGAGCTTTTTATGTGAGTGGTTATCCGTTTTGACGGCCCCTTTGCAATCATAATAATCTATGAAGAAATGAGTGAAGACTTGTAGGAGATACGTATGAGAATAAACAATTTAGTTGCTGCCGTTCAAAAGGATTGCAATTCTTTTTTTCCTTTGAGAATGCACTCGCCTTCGACCCCCTTAACGTATAATCCATGGGTAGGAAGTCCAATAATTTCTGACTTTGAATTTAAAAAAATGGGAACGATTCCAATCCGTGCTCTCAACGAGCCATTGCCCTTTCTTAATTCGGGAAATTTTTCAAGAAGTGCCCGCTTCATCGAATCTGTGTACCAAACCACAGAAACAGCTCCGTGGGACCGACAACGGAGCCACCACGTTCGATCGAAGAGAATCCAACGATTTTTTTCAACAGGAGTATGTTTCCGTAAGTCCTCACGCATTGGTGGTTGTTTCACAACACAAAAGTTAACTATTTCACCGTTCTTAGTTACACTAAAGCTTACGCCAATGTAATTAAACTTGAAAGAGGGTTCCAGCCCCTCAAGAAACGAACGCAACTTATCAATGGCTCGCCGCTCAAATTTGGCATAACTCCAATGATAATGTTTGGAAGATGAGATGGGATACACCAACTCATATAGCCAGCGAGCTAAAACGCTAGCATCCAAGGCAGTAACGTGAGTGTGCGGCAACGAGAAAGTAAATGTACAGGTTTCCTTTCTAAAGCTGAAATCTCGCAGTTTTACAAAGGCATCTAGCGCTCTTTTCTCCTTCTCATAGTGTTTAACCAACAGATGCACCTCCTCAACTGATAAAATCAATTGATCGCGTGAAACAACGCTCGTTTCCGGGCGCTCGCCCATGACGCTCGGTACGTACTCGTTAATCATGTATCGGAGCTTGTTTCGTAGAGTAAGCTGTGTATTTTGATTAGAAACATCTTCAAACCACCTGATATTCTCGTTCTCGCAGTAATGGCGTATGGAACACTTGGAAAATGAAAGTAATGGCCTGTAAACCTGGATGTTTTCAGCTGGGGACCTTGGCGGTATCGGAAATTGGGAAATGACACCAAGCCCAACGAGACCATACATAGTAGAGTTCATAAGGAGTCTCTGCAAGTAAGTTTCCAAAAGATCATCTTGTGTGTGTGCCACAAACACGTGTTTAATATCATTTTCGAGGCAAACGTCTTGTAGGCTTCTGTAGCGGAGCGTCCGAGCGACCTCTTCAAAGTTTTGAATACTTTTCGGATTAGTCGGGTACAGAAGTCTTTTTGTAAGGTGAAAAACGCCCCATTCACGCACAACAGCACCCACATCCGCGGCCTCCAGTGCCGAATTTGGTCTGTAGGCATGATCTATTGTGGCTGCAAATATTTGGGTTTCAGCCGCCAGCGCCGATATCCGCGAAAGAAGATGCGTGAGACACATAGAATCGACTCCGCCCGAAAGAGCGACCAACACTCGATTTGGAAGTGTTTTGGGAAAACATCTGGAGAGTTGTTGGCGGAAAGCCGAGAGGGTAAGGCTCATTTATGAACGAGACCGAACGGTGTGGAGAAGTGGTAGAGAGAGAGGATTTTTTGGGCTGAATTTTGGATGAGGGGTAACTATGAAATAGAGGCAGTGATGGGGTTACATAGAGAGCAAGATCGGTGGAGATTTCGAGGATATTGATGGAGTTGGTAAAGTAGATGGAGATATGAATTTTTCAGATCATGGGGTGCAGGACAAAATATATGCTGAAGATGGGAGAGTTGAATAGGGAGGAATCGAAAGTAAAAAAAAGGGGAAGAACTGGGGATTACAAAATCCGATATGTTTGAAAAGGGACTGGGCCTATTTTGAAACGAAACATTGTGGCTAGTTGGGATTCTGTATGGGGTTATGACTTGAAATCGCCGCCGAGCGATACCTGTTACCACCGGAAATTTTGAATAAAAAACATTTAATAGGTTGTAATTAGGGAAAAAACTGCAACTTCTAGTTGTAAGTAGAGGGCAGATGAGTGTCTACTAGAGCATAATTTATCCTTTTGAAAGTGATAAACGTCTCCAATACCTTGTTAGAATACCCCAAACCCAAAAGCTCCTAGTACAACAAAGTACAAATGAAACAGGAAAACCAAAACAATTTTCTTTAGCCTTCTATTCCTATTCAATTCATCACTTGCATCCGTTCTTTTAAGCAATCCATACTCCCTCAATCTATCACGCAAAAACACCCCAAACACTACCCAAATCCAACATAACCATCCGTCCCATTCATTCCTAACATTCATTACAATACTTCATTACTTAACCCCGTCTTTTTCTTGTTACCCCATGATTCATCTTGCCCCCCTCCCGCACCCGTACACCGCTGAAAAAAACCTTACTATGACTAAGTCGCTTAGCCGTATCCTTTCTACTTCTTACAAGAAACCACATAATGGCAGAAGAAGGAACCTTTTTCAACTTCCCTACGGAAGAAGAAAAGGTTATCGCTCACTGGGATGAGCTTCAGGCATTTCAAAAAACACTTGATTTGACGCAAGATAAGCCCCGGTTCTCGTTTTTCGATGGACCCCCATTTGCTACGGGAACACCTCATTACGGTCATTTGTTGGCTTCTACGGTCAAAGACATCATTCCTAGATATGCTACAATGAATGGGTATCACGTGGAAAGACGGTTTGGCTGGGATACCCACGGCTTACCTGTAGAACATGAGATTGACAAAAAGCTAGGAATTACCGGAAAGGAGGATGTGATGCGCATGGGCATTGACAAGTATAATCAGGAGTGCCGTGCAATTGTGATGAGATATGCAGATGAGTGGCGCCGTACGATTCGTAGAATGGGTCGTTGGATCGATATGGATAACGATTACAAGACCTTGTACCCTGAATTTATGGAATCTGTTTGGTGGGTCTTCTCGGAATTGTACAAGAAGGACACAGTTTATCGTGGTGTGCGTGTCATGCCTTACTCTACCGGATGTACCACGCCATTGTCCAACTTTGAAGCTCAACAGAACTATAAGGATGTAAATGACCCAGCGGTCACCATCGGATTCCCCATTGTTGGTGACGAAAACACCTGGTTGGTTGCCTGGACAACCACGCCTTGGACTTTACCTTCCAACATCGGTCTTTGTGTTCATCCAGACTTCGAATACGTCAAGATCTTTGATGAGGACAAACAACGTCACTATATCTTGTTGGAAAGCTTGATCAAGACATTGTACAAGAAACCAGCTGCCGCCAAGTACAAGGTCGTGGATCGTTTCAAGGGTAAGACCTTGGAGGGAACCCGTTACGTGCCAATGTACGACTACTTCTACGACGAATTCAAGGACTACGGATTCCGTGTGATCACCGCCGACTTCGTCACCGCCGACTCTGGTACCGGTATTGTGCACCAAGCCCCAGCCTTTGGTGAGGTCGATTTCACTGCTTCCACCGAAGCCGGCATTATTACTCCTCAAAGACTTCCTCCAAACCCCGTGGATGACAACGGTAAGTTCACCTCTAAGGTCAAGGATTACGAGGGTATCTACGTCAAGGACGCCGACAAGTTGATCATCAAGCATTTGACCGAAAATGGCCGGATGTTGCTTGCAACGCAAATCAATCACTCGTACCCATTCTGCTGGCGTTCGGACACTCCCTTATTGTACCGTACTGTCCCCGCGTGGTTCGTCAAGATCGGCGACATTATCCCTGACATGTTGAGCAATGTGGCCAAGACCAACTGGGTTCCTAACACCATCAAGGAAAAACGGTTTTCCAACTGGATCTCTAATGCCCGTGACTGGAACATCTCGCGTAACCGTTACTGGGGTACCCCAATTCCCTTGTGGGTCAGTGACGATTTCGAGGAAATTGTTTGTGTTGGCTCCATTGAAGAATTGAAGAAGTTGTCGGGTGTTCAGGATATTACCGATATCCACCGTGAAAGTATCGACAAGATCACAATTCCCTCTCAAAAGGGTAAGGGTCAGCTCAAGCGTATTGAGGAGGTGTTTGACTGTTGGTTCGAGTCCGGATCGATGCCTTACGCTTCGCAGCATTACCCATTTGAGCGCCAGGATGTATTCAAGAAGGCATTCCCAGCCAACTTTATTTCTGAGGGCTTGGACCAGACTAGAGGTTGGTTCTACACTTTGACCGTGTTGGGTACGCATCTTTTCAACACCGCACCTTTCCAGAACGTGATTGTTTCTGGTATTGTGTTGGCCGCCGACGGTAAAAAGATGTCTAAGCGGTTGAAGAACTACCCAGACCCAATGGACGTGTTGGAAAAGTACGGTGCAGATGCTTTGCGGTTGTACATGATCAACTCGCCCGTGTTGAGAGCCGAGACGTTAAAGTTCAAAGAGGAAGGTGTCAGAGAAGTGGTTTCGTCTGTTTTGTTGCCCTGGTACAACTCTTTCAAGTTCTTCAAGGACGCCGCCGAGGTGTACAAAAAGGAGAACGGCGAGGACTTTGTGTACGACCCCAAGTTGACTTCGGAAAATGTTATGGACAGATGGTTGATGGCTTCCATCCAATCGCTTGTAAAGTTCATTCACGAGGAAATGCAGAGCTACCGTCTTTTCACCGTTGTTCCCCGGTTGTTGACTTTGATCGACAACTTAACCAACTGGTACATTAGATTCAACCGTCGTCGTATCAAGGGTGACACAGATGATGGCGTAGCAGACACGAAGAAGGGCCTTAACACTTTGGCCGAGGGATTGTTCATCTTGTGTAGATTAATGGCGCCATTCACGCCATTCCTTGCCGATGGTATTTACCAGCGCTTAAAGCCATTCTTCCCCACGGAGGAGTTGGTAAAGTTCAGTATCACTCCAGAGGCCAATGCCACTGAATCCGTTCACTTTTTGGCTTACCCAACTGTCCGCGAGGAGTTGTTTGATTCTGAGATTGAATTGGCTGTTGCGAGAATGCAGAAGATCATTGACTTGGGCCGTAACATCCGTGAAAAGAAGATGATCTCACTCAAGACACCATTAAAGGAATTAGTTGTGTTGAACTCGGACGAACAGTACCTCCGTGACGTCGACTCGTTAAAGGGTTACATCACTTCCGAATTGAATGTGCGTAACATCGTCATTACCTCTGACGAGGCCAAATATGGTGTCCAGTACACTGCCGTTGCTGATTGGCCCGTTCTTGGTAAAAAATTAAAGAAGGACGCCAAGAAGGTAAAGGCTGCTTTGCCCAACGTATCTTCGGAGGAAGTCAAGGCATTTGCTGAGTCCGGAAAGCTCACTGTCGATGGAATTGACTTGGTCAGCGAAGACTTGCAAGTCCAGCGTGGTTTGCCTGAAAAGGAAGTATCGTCAGGCCACGAGGCCCGTTCCGAGAAGGATGTGTTGATTATTTTAGACGTCAACTCCTATCCTGAGTTGCAAAGCGAAGGTTTGGCCCGTGAGTTGATTAACAGAATCCAAAGATTGCGTAAGAAGGCCGGATTGAATGCCACCGACGAGATCGATGTTCAATATCAGCTTGTCAAGGACACAATTGCTTTCGAGGATGTCGTAAAGACTAACGAGGATCTTGTTCTCAAATGTACAAAGAGACCCGTGGTTGTTTTCAGCGATGTGTCTGCAGACAAGATCATTATCGATGAGGAGCAAACAATCAATGACACTGTATTCCAGTTGCGTTTGTTGAGGCTTTAGGTTAATATAGAATCAGAGTAAATAGAATGAAATGAAGATAGAGAAAGGATGTAGAAAAAGAAAGGTGTTCAAAAACAAGTTATTAAGGACTAGCTTTTGTCTAGAATTGATAAATTGATGACGTTTTGTTGCGTGTTGAATGGATTAGTGCTAACTACATTACTTGAGCTGATTCTTTAATTGTTTAATTGAAAAACGCTTAGACCAGCACCGGCAACTACCAACAACTGTTTTTCAAATGAAGCATACGCACAACAGCCCGTATCAGCCACAGTGGTATAGTTTGCCGCTTTCAATTTCAACCCGGCGTTGAAGTCCCATTGGCGCACAATTTGGTCTACAGAAGTGACACAAACTTGGCCGTTTCCAACACTGACAATACCGGTTATAGTTGCAGATGCGGCTCGTTCGCTAAAAGTCACTAATTCTAGTGCCAACTTACCCTCCTCAATCCTTAAATGTGAGTGCACAAGAGCATTGTCATCACCTCCAGTAATTATATTCCAGCCATTGGCGGAGGGAACCACGGCAAATGTCTTGAGTGCACATTGATGAAGCTGTTGTTTCACTATTGGTGCTGAAAATTCTGCACCGGAATTAAGACATTCTGTCACGTCCCAAACGGTCAAACATCCATCCGTGGCACCCACACACAAATGAGTTTGACCGGCGCTTGTTAAAAATTTGACGTCTAAGAGACAAAACTGGCTGTATACCGTTTTGGTAATAAATGTAAACTGTCCCAAGCCGGTATCGTAAGAATACAACTGGACTACTGAATTAGAAAAAACCGCAGCCACTACAAAACCTTTAGAAGTGGGTAATGTGCAAAAGCCCATAATTCGGAGATCGGGACTATCACCAGATACGGGAAGTCGCCCTTGTTCCTTGACTGCAAACTGACCAGCTTCAAACCGATCAATTTTCCAAACAAGAAGTTCCTCGTTAGCTGCAGAGCTGAGAAAAAAGTCTTTGTCGGCAAACATAATGGTTTGGAGCCCGGAGATATGGTTGTTCATTGTCCAGTGGTATTTCACAGAGCCGTTTGAGTCGATGCTTCCTACCTTGACAGTGGCGTCTTCAGCAGCACTTGCTATAAGCCTAGTTCCATTGCTTTCCAAATGGTCAGATACAGCAACACCCCGTATTTCTCTCCCGTGAGTTCCTGAACTGAGTAGGCCCTGATTTGGTATTCCAAAGCGATGTGTCCATACACCGGCCACAAGACCGGACTTACTGACGTATGCAAAAAGAGATATTTGTTTAAGAAGCTCGTAGGTATTGTGAAATTGCCATTGACGGTGGGCGCCGCCGCAGTACTCATTGAAAACCTCTATCTGTTTAGTCTCATTCCACAAGTAAAATGCCGACGAGCGGAATCCGTAGAGATAAAGATTTTTGTCGAAGACAAACGAACCTTCGACAGAGCCCTTGGTGAACTTGTTCTGGTGTATTATTTCGTGCTGCATCGTTGGAGATGTTGTAAAACGAATGTATGAGTAAATTCCGTCTCGAACGGTAAGAACCACCACAACTTCGGAGCTCGATGCAACTAAAGACGATATGGAGGTAATTGTGTCACCAGGACATACCTTTCGGACGAGATGGGGAGTTCTGTCGTGGCCTGGCGAAAGATTATATACGGCGAGGTTCGCATGTCTAGAACCAACAAAGAGTCGGTGAGAAACTTGGTCAAAATGGACGGTGGTTGGTGTGAATACACATTCTGCCGGTTTGGATAGCTCAATAAGTTCTGTGGGACGCAAACCTTCCAGGAGTTCAAATCTCTGCACGAGTAAAGAGCTACCCTTGACCGGACTATCGAGAAGTATGTACAAAGAGTCAGCAGTCACTGAGGAGAGAGCGTTTATGCATTTTGTCATTGTTTTTGGTGGTTCGTGCCATGTATACTGAATTGGTTTTAAAGAGCCCAATTCGAAAGAAATTAAGAGCATACGGCCGTTCTGAGTCACAACAACAGCAGAATTGAAGTAAGGGTGACATTGTAGAGAAACAAAGTTGGGAATTTGTTCGTCGTTAAGACATTCCCAGCCGATTTTGTCTTGGTAGAAACACAATCTACCACTTGAAGTAATGAGAAGAAGCAGCGAGATGTTTGGGAATTGTACAAATTGCTTAATGCACTCTTTATTCGCAAACTTGATACCGCATCCAGCTGCAATATCGTCGTTCAGGTACTCGTGGACATTTTTACAGTCCGTATCTAGCAAACGCACTTTACCATCGGCGCCTCCAGTCACAACCAACTTGGAATAGTCTAAATCAGCATCTCCACTCCATATGTGTTTTCCCTCGTGACAATGTTCGAAGGACTTTGTGCATTCGAGCGCAGAGCCACCTACATACTCCCAAATTCTAGTAGAACAATCCTCACCCATGCTAACAATTTGAAGTCGATTTGGAGACGAAATACCGAACAGAAGTGACCAAATACGCGAGCCATGTCCCCAACCAGACGCTAGCAACTCACCTGTAGCAAACAGATATGCCTTTATGGATCTATCGTCAGAACATGAAACGATGTATTCGGCGGCGGAATCGATCTTCACGGCAAAAATCGAACCTTCATGATCCGTCAAATGGTGCTTAATTTTCCGAGTCTCAAGGTCCCAAATGAGCACACCGTCCATGACAGTTCCGGCGGCCACATGTATGTTTCCCTTTGAGATATGGATTGAACCACTGTAAAGAATAGATTTTTCGCCACAGTTGATGGTGTCAAGCACTTGCCACGACAGACCGCCAATGGATATGCGCAACACCTGGTTATGAGAATTCAAGAGCACGATTTCGAGCGGCAGAACGAATTCGATGGCCATAATCCATTCATTGATGGCCCTTTCATCGGCCAAGACGCCATTGATGTCAACAAGAGTAAAGGAACGACTTCCACATACGGCAATAGATCCTGATTCTCCACATACAGAAATGGCATGGATCTTGTTCCGCTTAAATACCTGTTTCAGCCAGAGATGAGTACATGATCCATCGCTGATGTGAAAGAGTTTGAGCACTGGACCATAACCAACCAATAGGCGGTCGCCATTGAATTTAAGTGCAGTAATCGGGCCATGGTGAACGATTTCTTTTAGGAAAGCTTCATTTTCTGAATTGATCATCGGAAACAATAAGATGTGGTTTCGATGGGGGTAGAGGGTGGAGTGCACATGGAATGTGTGGTTGCAAAAGAGATAAAAAGGTAAGGGAAAGGGGTGAAGATATTCAGAAAATTGATTAAAAGAGTAATAAAAGGGGAACTTTTAAAAGGCGGGATCGGCCCTATGTATATATTTATTGAAAGGTTATGAGCCCAGATATCTTTAATCTCATGAGCCTAGTGTTAGAATAATAATACACCATCACCTTTCTAGATGAACATTCATTATCAAAAACACAGATAAAATTACAACTTGGCCTTGTTTAAGATTTGTCTAAGTGAGTCGACGACTGTCGTGTCCAAATCAATCAAAGGAAAGCCCAAAATCTCCTTTGTCTTGTCGTTTTCAATCTTACACATGGCGCCGGTGATTTCTTTACCCTTTCCGGGCTCACCAACGGGAACCTTGCCTTGCAAATCGGAGATGTGCTTATTTATCACGTCCAAGATGTCCTGGCCGCAGAAACGGCCCGCGTTCATCAACAAACGTTTGTTGGCTATGTCCTTTTCAAAGGCGACCAAGTGTGCACGCGCAACATCACGAACATCGACGAAACCACCAACGACAGCAGGAACAGGAGACTCTGAGGTCAATTTCAAGAACCCGTTAAGGATCTCTGATGAGGTATTCAAGCTATCCTTAACCTCAGAGTCGAACGCTTGTGGACCAAACACAAACGAAGGGTTTACGAAGTTTATGGAGAAGTTAGGCTTCTCGGTCTTGACGAAGTCCCAAGCGGTCTGTTCGGCAAAGGTCTTGGAGCCTCTGTAGCCCATTCGAGCATCCACTTTAGCCTCTTCCCAGGTGATTTCATTCCAGGTAGATTCATTGTTAACGTGATTAGGGTCAGTTTCCTTAGATGCAGTGGAAACGGCAGCATATGACGAAGTAACTACGACTTTCAGGACTTGTGGCGCAAACGTCTTGATCGCGCTCAAAGCGTTTTTTGTTCCGTTGACGGCTGGTTTGAGCAATTCCTCCTCGATGTTCACAGCCTTGAAGTGGAAGGGTGACGCGGTATGCAAAAATACCGTCACGTCAGGATGTTTTTTCAATGCTTCATCAAAGGCACCTTGTTTTTCGACGTCTTCGACTATTTCATAGGTAAAACTTGGAGTCTTGAACAATGACACCAAATGGTCACCTTTAGCTGCGGAACGAACAGATCCGACTACTTTGTAAGATTTATTGAGAAGGAGTTTGACGATATGTTGGGCAATGAAGCCGGTGGCGCCAGAAACGAAAACGGTGGTCATATTTGTTATAGGAAGAGATCAAAATAAGAAAATGAGAGGTGGAATGGAGATTTGAGCTAAGGTAAGGTTGATAATTGGTCAATTGATATGATTTGGTCAATCTTAATGGATTACCAATCTTTATAGATTAATTGACAATGGTTCTTCGTTGCAAAGTAGTAGGGTAAGTCTCACTTAAACTGTGGAGTCCCTTTTATACTCCGTGGTATTCCACAATAGGAACTACGCGACAGCTTCCGCCTTCCTAATTGAGCGTCCAAACGCAGCGAAATATGACGATTGGGAATGGAAAATTGGAAAAGGATGTTGACTTCGCGCATCTACACTTTTTTCCTATATGTGTTTTGCGCTTGCGTTTGTGATTCTACACATGTAGGTGCTGTGGTAAAAAGTTTCACAAAACCAGCAGATTCTGTGCGATTCTCCAATTGAATCAGGATCGAACTGGGGACGTTCTGCGTGTTAAGCAGATGCCATGACCAACTAGACCACGAAACCGTCGTTGAGGAAATAAAAGAGCTAAGTAGTCAAGTTTGGTAACTTGATAAAGTTGGGACACTCTCCAATGCGGTTTAACGGTTCGGATATCGAGGTGGATTGGAATAGAATGGAATCTATGGAAGGTTTCAGGAACGAAACTGGTGATTGTCATCTAGATCCTAATTCGACTTGACTGAACTTGAGGGCATCTACAAAATGGATCTCAATATGATCTAGAGACCTGCCCTAGATTCCTGTTCCTCCGACTATTTTTTAACAGAATCCAACTTGAACCAATGCTTAAACCAATACAATTCTCACTGACTTGAATCGCAGAAGTCGTTGAACTTCCCCTTCTTCATCCCTGGGTTACCCCCAGACAAAATTGCGATCCTTTCCGATCTGCTACCGATCCAAAGGTAATTTTCTTGACTAAACAATGTTAACAATTCTATCGATCTACGGCGGCAGAATTCATGCATGGTAAATGCGCCTCATCCCTATGTCGATCTTCAATTTCAAATTTTCAGATACGGATGTTGAACCCGAACAAGGCGTAAAAATGTTTAACAATTTCAGACCTAAGATCGGTCGGCCCATTCGCCTGTTTCTGATCTAAAATTACTACTTGCAGAAGCTGATGTACACCTTCCGAGAACGTCTTCTCTCGTTCCAAAATTTCGAATAGGGCTCAATCTGCAAACAACAGCTCGTTTGTGCCATACTAAAATCCAAACGCCTCTTTAGAAATCCTTCTTTTGATCTGCTCAATGATCCCCAGCTCATTCCCAATGCAGATCCTTGTTGACCACCTATATATTCAATGTGAGACGTCGAATTCTCTCTTTCACCCCAATCACTCGCTCAAAGTAAAATGAGATTGATTAAATCTTGTTTATTGTTGGCTGCTCTCTCGGGCACCTGTAAAGGCGCCTCGCTGCCGCTGTCTAGCGTAAATGTGACTTCAAATAATGTGGCATCTTACCATATTCCACCTGCGCACAAAAGCATTATCGAACAAGTTGAAAAGCAGTCTTCATCTTCCAACGGACCGTTGTTCTCCAGGTCAACTAAATCTGGCTTGTTTCCAGTGGTTGTTGTCTATGTGCAAGGGCAGGAATGTTCCAATGCTCCGTCCGGAACTGTGAACAACGGCGACAAGCCTGATCTAATTTCAAATGGAGTCAAAATGTCTACAGTTACTGAATCTGTCTTTTCTTCTTACACCACCTGTTCATCTGACGTGTGTGAAGTCGTTTCTGTCAATTCTGATCCTCTAAAGGCTGAAAATGGAAATGCAAATGCTTTGGCTACTTCAACCAACACGACTGTGAAACAGACAACAGTAACCCTGACCTTCACTTCTTGTAATGTCAACATCTGTCAAACTGTACCTTACACAATTGTAGTTCCGACTAATACAACAAGTTGTATAGAGACTTTAACTGCCACGAATACGCTCTCAAAATGTGTATTTGGCTACTGTAACACTTACAAAACGATAAATACCTATGTGACGACTCACGTTTTCAATTCGTCAGCCAGAGCGTTTATATGTGACGGTTGCACAACTATTCAACCAACAGTTCCTGTCGGCGCAACAAAGACAACCACGATTTTTACGAATGACAACACGCCGGTATTCACTACCCTGTCGCTGGATGTCAAGCCAATAGGAACGGGTCCTGACAAATTGTTTAAAGAGGCCACCATCATTGATGGAACATCCGTCTCGATTAACTTGGGTAAGAGATCTGAAGCCAAACTTTTTCAAAGTACTGTTCGGGCAACGAATACAATCAGTATTGAAACTAATTCTGGATTGAAGGATGACGAAAAACCAGTAATCGCTCTTAATGGAAACCGGATCATCGCCGACATTGGTGGGAAACGTATGATTATGGCCAGCGGCGTTCAGAATGAAGGTCTGAGTGAAAGTCATGGCAGCCAGTTTGCGGGAGGTTCTAGATCCAAAAGGAAGAATTCTTCTGACGAGCCAAAGGCTAATCAACCTAGTGCCGCTGAAGGTCTACTCCGGGGATATTACGCTGACCCAGCTAAGCCCGACTTTGACGCTTTTCCAGAACATGACGTGAAGAACGCTTACATGCTTGGCTCTATTGCTGGACCCTCCAATTCAACGGGCACTTTCTCATCAAGTACTTCTGGCGGCCCAATGGTTTCTTCCTATGACGTCCCAACAGTAAATTTTGAAACGCCTACTGGTAAAAACCCTGCTGGTCCTGTTGCCCATTTCCAAGCCGGCTATTCGGGTCCCGCTAGCCCTGACTCAGATGCCTTTCCTGAACATGTAGACAGAAATCTCCATGACAATGTCGGCGATTTAAGCTCCATAAGCTCTTTTACATCACATTTCGTCCCTCCGAGTTTTGCAACTTCTGCAACTTCTGGAAGAGGTCTTTTAGGTAATCGTGCTGAGACTTCGACGGTTTCAATGTCTTTATCCTACCTATCTCCCATGCCAACGACTCCTTTAATGCAGAAAGACATCTCCACAAGCACTTCCACTCAAATTAGTGGTTTCGTTTCCAGTCAGACTTCCGATTTTCATGTGTCTTATTCATCTCACAACTTGAACGACAACTTTAACTTCAGGTTCCTGAATATGTCGCTGTATCTGGTGTCATCAAGCTCAGGTTATATTCATTCACAACCACCTTCAATCGTCTTGTCATCAGGACTGAGTTCCAAGTACACAAACACCTTCTCTTTCACTACCGCAACTCTGTCGTTTACTGCACTGTCAAGTTCTTCGGCGCTGTCGAATCACACCTCTTTGCAGACGTTATCGTCCATGGTTTCATTGCCAAAGCCTTTGGTTAAAACTTCAAGCTTGTCGGCAGTTTTGTCAAATTCGACTCCGTTGAATGTTGAAACTTCACTGGTTTCCTTAACAAGCTCCAATGCTTCGTCATCAACACTGTCTTCGTTCGCGGTGTCATTGCCTTCTGTAACTACCATCAACAATACTTCTTCGACCTTTCCACGTGTGATTTACACCTCATCTTCAAGCTCCCTCGTTCCAGCTTCTAAGCCAAGCGGAAACTCTACCATATCATCTGAGCTGCTGAATTTGCCAGTGGTTAAAACCAAGCCAAATCCTCCTGTGAAGAAACCTCCTGTTGTAAAACCTTCTTCCGGGAATCTCACCAGCTCCCTCACCGTTGGCTCGAACATTTCCAATACATCTTCGAGGAGTCTGTCTACTTCGAGTATTTTTCCAAGTGTCATAATTAATATAACTTCGTCTTCTTCTCCAGAACTTGCCGCTCAAATGCACAACAGCTCCAACATTTCACAATTTCCATACATTTCTTTGAATTCGACTTCCGCTCAAAGACACAATAGCTCTAACATTTCAAGATGCTCGTACATTTCTTTGAATTCGACTTTTAGCGGCATGGCACCTGTCTTGGTTTCTTCGAATTCAAGCAGTAGCCCTATTTCGAGAAATGCAACCCTGGATTTGGCTGCAACTGTAAGAAATATGACTTTAAATTTTGTCTTGTTGAACGGATCTAATACTTCTGTTTCAAATTTGAGACAGCCAAGTCTGGCTTCCAGAAATATTTCTCGTTCGTTGTCTAATCAATCTAGTTTATCCTCCAATAATTTGACTCGTTCCTCGGTTTTGTTGACATCAGGTGCATCATATGGAAATGGTACCTCTTCTTCTATTATTGTATCTACTTCGTGGAGTTTATCAGATGGGAAGAGCTTGAACTCTTCTGTTTCACTCTTAAAGAACGTTACCAGCGCTCCAAATTTGCTTCAAATCAATGTTCTGGCTCCAATTTCGTCAAATTTCCTGAATTCGGTACTTGAAAACACTACCAACGCTATGCATTTCCAGGTTTCTAATTCATCGAACTCTTCGATTTTCACCTTCAAAAACACTACCATCCCTATGAATGGCCAAGGTCTTGAGTCGTCTAATTCATCGAATCCTTTGGATAACAGCACCAGCTCCATTAGGTCGCATTCTGTAAACTCTCTGGTTTCGTTTTTGTTGTTAAGCTCGTTAAGCTCGAAGTATTCGAACTTGACATCCATTAGTACCGGCGGCCCATCAAACTTCACAAACTCTCGCTCTCCTTTCAGCAATTCATATTCTGTAAGCAGCACAATGTCTTTATCATCCCTGAGTTCGCTGCTGACTAGTTCCTTTACCTCCTTCTCTTACTCCAATTTCACCAGCTCTTCCGGAATTCGTTTCAACTCATCATCCTCGCTGAACTCTTCAAATTTTGGTCCAATTTATGCTAAAGTCTTGAATAGGGCACCACGTCAAGTCTCTGCACCGGACCTTTTCAAGAGGATAGATGATGTTGATCCCAAGACGATCTTCTTTTCGAGAAATTCGGCCTTGGACATTCCAGACAATGTCGCCAATAATAACAAGCCGATACAGACGAACAAGTTCTATGGAAACCTTCTTGTCGGCTCTCAGAAACACGTTACCTTCACTCATCCATACTCTTTCTACTGGGACAACACCAATCACTTCGGATACGGAGTCCAGGGTACTGTGGTGGACAAGCTTGTCACTGGGCCCGACAGCAGTACTGGTGGTAAGAAGTATTTCTATAATCCTGTATTTCTTCCTGATATCTACTTCTCTGCCACCAGTATGGACGGAGAACACAATTATTTGACTGTAACAGAACCACGCGCCATGTCGGTCATGGTCAATTTGTCTCCAGAAGACGACATCAGCACCAACTACATTTCTATGCCTTTGGTGCAAGGTATGAGTTTTGCTACGGCCATTTACCACGGAGAGTTGATTCCTAGATTATCTACCCCTGGGGCAATTTTAAGTTTTGTGAAAGAAGATGTCGGTAGTCACGCTCCTAAAACACAGCAGTACCGAGTCAAGTTTAGTTCAGGCAATGATTGGCTCATTTTTGTCACCAAGCCTACCGCCGAGACGGACTTTGAGTTTTCCGTGAAGGACAATACGATAGTGGGTTCAAAAGCTGTGGACGGCCTCATTATTCAGACCGCCTTTGCTCCTAAAAGTTCGTTTTACGATGGCTTCTACCATCAGAGTGCTGGTCGGTATGTCGTAGGTGCCAACGTTGAAGGCTCCGCTGATGGAAAACAAGCCACCTACAGCATCAAATATGACACTCGTGGTGAATCTCTATTTGATAAACTGTTGATTTTCGCCTTGCCTCATCACTTGGAGTCCATGGATCAATCTGTCAAGGATAGTTTCACCGGAATCCAATTACCTTCGACAACCAAGGGTATGATGAGCGCCATGATTACGGACGAATTGAAGTTCAACGAGCAGCTTAACTTGGACGTACAGTGGGACCCATGGGTTGAAGGAATGAGCTCATCGGCGAAGTACACTGTTCCACAAGTCGAGACTATTCGCCAAGCTGCTATTGATGAGCTCAAGGATATAGACATCAAGCAAACGATTCTCAGTAACGAAAATGGATATTTCAGAGGAAAGTCTCTTGATAAGTTTGCACAAGTTTTGTACGTGGTGAACGATGTGTTACAAGATGAAAGCTTAAGCACGCAACTTCTCGATACTATGATTAAGACTTTCGACGACTTGCGCGACAATAAGGTTAAATATCCCTTGCATCATGATGTGACTTGGGGAGGTGTGACTTCTTCGTCGGGTCACGGGAATCTCTGGGACGAGTTTGGATCTGGGTTGTACAATGACCATCATTTCCACTACGGATATTATGTCCACGCGGCCGCGGTCATTGCTCACGTTGACAAGTCTGGTGAGTTCTTGAAAAAGAATAAGGACTGGGTCAATGCTTTGGTCAAGGATGTCGCCAACCCTACTGATGATGAGCACTACCCACAATCCAGACTGTTTGACTACTTCCATGGCCATTCGTGGGCCAAGGGGCTCTTTGAAAGTCAAGACTCAAAGGACCAAGAGTCCACCTCTGAAGACTACCATTTCTCATACGGTATGAAGCTTTGGGGCCAAGTTATCGAAGATCCCGCCATGGAAATGAGAGGTGACTTGATGTTACAAATCCAAAAACGAGCAATGAACCTGTATTATTTAATGGCCGATGATAATGATGTGATGCCCCGGTTCCTCATTCCCAACAAGGTTGCCGGTATCTTGTTTGAGAACAAGATCGACTACACCACGTACTTCGGAGACCACCGTCAATACATCCACGGAATTAATATGTTGCCCATTACGCCCGCATCGGGAATTGTCCGAAACAGGCAGTTTGTCAAGGAAGAATGGGAGCAATTACTCTCTAAGTTAAAGATTACGGATGGCTGGGCGGGCATTTTGCAAATGAACCGTGCCCTCTACGACCCAGAAGCTGCATACAACTTTTTCGCTGACAAAAACTTCCGAGATGCTTACTTAGATGGTGGTCAAAGTCGTACTTGGGCGTTGGCTTACACCGCCGCCCTCGCCAATGCTGAAAAGGAAAGAAACGCTGCCAGCACTGACAAGCCAGTTTTAGAGTAGAATGTATAGGATATAACAGAACGATCCAATGAAGTATAAAAAAAAATGTAAACGTCCAAGAACTATATAAACCAAATTGTATCCTACAAAGATTCTAAATTACCCTGATATTAAAACAAACTAATGCCCCTATGACCCCAGTACAAAAAACGGCTCGACCTTGTAAGTATACGAAAAGAAGTTTAGTAAAGCAAAGACCCCACATCCTTTCTCCATTAGTGTGTGTGTGTGAGTGTGTGTGTGTGTGTGTGTGTAGAAATGGAAAATGAAGTCAGCGCCCAATTAATTAGAATCATTTGTCAGCGACCGTGACGTTTTGAGCAGGAATCTTTTCAGAACTACCAAGTTCGGGCTTCTGAGTCAAGGAATCTTCGTCTTGGCCAATCTTGTGGACCTTCACTTGAGCAAATAACTCTTCTTGCTCAGCTTTGGTTAAGGTCTTCTTCTCACCCTTAATGTAGTACATTGGATTGAGTTTCTGGGTGGTAAGGTTCTTCATTAATGGCAAGTGGCCATTTTTCTCCTGGTACCACATGCAGAAAACAGCGACAATGATGGAAATCCAGTACACATTGTAGGAGATGACAGAGCCGTACGTGGCAGAGTTTTGCCATCCCAAGAGAGCGTTGAAGATACCCCAACCAGAGTCAGTTTCTGGGTTACAACAATTGACGTGCCAAACAGATTGAGTGATGTCGTAAGTTCCAGGACCAGAACCGTTTTCGGAAGCGTCACCGCCGGTCTTTTTGTTGTATACGTAGTTTTGGAAGAACCAGATGGACTTTGAAAACAAACCGGCACCGATCAAGTACAAGAAACAGGTGGAAATGATCAAGAAGATCTGAAGGGAAACAGTGGAGCCAGTGTAGTACATGATTACACCAACGAGGATACCGGCGGCCAAACCAGTAATCACGGCAAGAGGGAAAGATGATGCTGGAGCAGACAATCCAACACCACCGACGAAAACGACAGCCTCCAAACCTTCTCTCAAGGTGGTAATGAAGGGCAAAATGGCCATAGCGTACTTTTTGGTGAAGTGGCCGAAACCTAACCACTTCTTGTCAGCTGGTTTTTTGATCAAAGCTTGAGCCAACTTGACTCTCCACTTCTCCTTCATTTTGTTAATACGCAACATGGCAAGGCCCATGATGGTGATCAAAACCGCGGCAATCATGGAAAATATTGCTTCCCACAAGTCCTCATACTTCGCATATATGTCCTTTTTGAGTGCGTAGAATGCACCGATCATACCACCACCGATAATCAAACAAACAACCACACCCAATATCGCACCTATCCAAACCTGCCACCATAACTTTTTGTAAACCACTGGATCGTCAGCGGAACCTCCTAGACCTTGCTTCAAGAAGGCCAAGAGGACAGACACAATGATGACTGCCTCCAAGGACTCTCTGAACACCACAAAGAATATTTGAACGTTGAAGACGTTGACCATGGTGACGGAGGAATATGAAGGTAATTTGATCCCACTATCAGAGACTTTGCTGGGTTAAGCGAGGTCTTTTATTGATATGTCCTTAGGAATTTCAACCACTCTGTACTCCACTGATGGAAAAGATTGCCGATATATATATACCCGCAAAGGGATAAATTGGCCGCTGTGCATTTTGGTAACACCGGTGGGGGGCCGAAAAATCGGACAAATGTTCCAATCACAACGATGGATGGTGTGTCTATGGCCGTTTGAATCCTACAGAAAGAGGCTTGTATAACGGTTGTACTGCACATCGTATTAATAGGGCCACGCAGGTAATTGATGTACAGGTAATCAAACCCATCAGTTCTGCAGGGCGCCTAATGAAAATTTTGTGCAACTTGTAAAAATTTTGAAGATCCATAAGGATATTGGTGGTGACAACAATGGGAAGCAAACAAGGGAAGCTATATATATCCTTGTATGCATTCCATATTTTTCTACTATTAATTGTTTTATTTTCTGTTATCCCCTTCCTTCTATTTTCTGATAAAAAAACTCCTGTCCTTTATTTTTCCCGATTGAGCCATACTCATTCGCGATGCCCAATTGGATGCGGGTGGTAATTGGTTCCTAATTAGGGTGCTGTGCAGGATATATAGCCGCTATACATGTCCCACTATGAAGGGTAGTTTTACAAGCCACCAAGGTAAGAGTTCTGACATGCAACGAGAGACGTGATGTCAGAAACGTATTCTTTGGTGTCTGAGAATCGTGGTGATGAAATTCTGGAAAATCCCGCAAAAAATCGGCCAATTCTAGGTGTTTTGGTGGTGATCGATGGATATATAGTAAATGGAGGAAAGGGCGTAAAAACTGCGTTTTAAACCCCGAAAAACTCTATTTATAATTTATCCAATCCAGTTTTCCGGGGGAAAATTCATTTTTACTACCGTTGGTGATCGCCTGACGCTTCCTCTATGATTGGCGACCGTTTTCACCCATAATGATATGATTGGCTGCATGCATAAGTAACAACGGACAGAACAACCCCCGGCGCCTAACTGCATTGACCGCAGGACGGTTATAGATCAAATTGATAAGGTCATTGCCAGAAATTAGGGGAACATTTGCGTACGGCTTCACTTCTTCAAAGTTCAAGAACTCTATTTGTAACGTTTGGAGAGGTTTGTCGTCCTTGCAAGCTTGGTGGGGCCTCAAATTGGACACATTCCTGACTGCTTTCAAAGAAGGCCTTGGCACGGAGATACAGCGTTCAAGCATGCATATGAAGGGTAAGGGAGAATGGCATGGGCGCGAACATGAGGTAAGTTTGGACTAGGGTTTTGTTATGAAGTGTCATGATAATGGGAATGTGTGTCCACTGGAATAGTGTGGTGGCTTTGTTGTTTAAGTGGGTTCAATTGGGGACATAGCGAAGAAATGTTGAATTGATGGAATAGGTTCAGGCGCTGTGACGTAGATGGTATTGTTTTGGATGGTGTGTTTCAATTAGAGGCTTCGGTGTTTTTCTCTTCTTAGATTTCAGTACGTCAGTGCTTCAAGAAAAGATTTGCTTTGGTGAATTTGAGTGTGGTATGGTTGTTAAATAAGCTTCAAATAATATCAACTATCTCAATTACCTCAATTACCTCAATATCCTTTCTTCAACTGTAATAATCCCTGGTACCTACCAGCGTTCAAGTTATGTATTGTCCCAATGGAATTGGCCAGCAGCTTTGGAATCTGCGTGACAATCAGGACATAATTCTGCATCTTGGTGAATCTTGCAAAATTTAATGATTTGTAATTTTTCATTGAGTTGAAGTCTTGTTTGCCCAATTTGAGTCTTTGATAGAGCTGAGAAATATATGACTTCCATGTGAGCGCTTGGTGACTTCGGTTAAGTACTATTCGCTGTTTTTTGAGAATTCTAGATTCCTCTTCTGATCCAGTAGATTACTTGTGGCCCATCATTGAATAAATCAGTCAAGTCGGTAAGGAATTGACGTTAGGAAGTCCAGTTAGGACCTAAGAAATTTAAAGATAGCGGTTAAAATCTTAAATTATACAACCTGTATTTAAAAAGATTTCATTTCGTTTTTGACGGAATGAACTGGCTTTATGGGTACAAGTCGATTCAAGGACGATGTAATGATTTTCATCGAAAAACAAAAGCCGTGCAGTAGAAGGAACAAAGACATCCAAAGCCACAATAAAAGAAATCTCACCTGCCTTCCAACGTCCATGGAATACTCTACCAGTCACAATTTCCAACGCCAATGTTCCACATCGTAAAACTCGTTTCCAATTCCCAACTCAATTACGAATCCCAAGTCCATTTTTTTTACTTCCTGCAACTTTAATATTTCTTCCATTCAACGATTATACATTCTCATTTTGTACATCTCGGACTTTCGACCTTCTCCGAGCCTGATCTCCGAAAGCTAACTCATCTCCGAAGTGTCCGTCAAAACACCAATAGAGCTATAAAAACGCGGAATGAATCCCTCTACATCCATCCATTCCATTCCATTTACCAACCCTAACTATTTTATTAATCAACCTACCCCATCCAAATTCTCTTTTTAGTCTATTAATCCTGCCCCCACATTCTGACACACCTGTGTGCCGGACCCCGGGATTTTTCACTTGCAACCGATAATTCACCTTTTCGACTTGTTTCACATTTAAAACAAGCCCAAACACGTAATCTACTATTGCCTCTCATGCCTACCCGATACGTCGAAAATGCACGCAAGATCTTGTGCATTGGCCGCAATTACGCAGCTCATATCAAGGAGCTCAACAATGCAGCACCTATGCAACCCTTTTTCTTTTTGAAGCCAACACTGGCCGTTCTTAAACCCAATGAGGGACCTTTTTTGGTTCCACGGGGTGCCTCCGTACACCACGAGGTAGAATTGGCGGTGATTTTAGGACGGGACCTCAAAAACTTACCCGAGCTGTTTTCTGCCGCCGAAGCACTCGAGGCTATTGATGGGTATGCGCTTACCATCGATATGACCGCCCGCAATGTTCAAGACGAAGCGAAAAAGAAGGGTCTTCCATGGACTATTGCAAAGGGATTTGATACGTTTTTGCCATTGTCGAACTATATCCCAAAAGAAAAGATCCCTGATCCATACAATGTCCAATTGCAACTTTCTGTAAATGGCGAAATAAAACAAAGTGACAAGACGGACTTGATGTTGTTTCCTATCCATCGCATCTTGAGCCACATGTCTGCCATGATGACGTTGCAAAAGGGAGACATCATTTTGACGGGAACACCCAAGGGTGTGGGAGTAGTGAAGCCGGGCGATAAGGTACATGCCTCATTGTCTGTTGACGGAAAAGTCATTGAGGAAGTTGAGTTTGATAGTGTGGACAAGGACGGACCTTATGTCTACAGAGAGACATAGTAGTATCGAAAGTAGTGACAGACTAATCGAAACTTTACAAACTTTATACTCACTAATCGAATGCATTTCTTCCTATAGTTTATCAATTTCTACCACTTACGTATTGTCCCATCCCATTCCTCTTCTATTAGTGTCTGTCTATATAAAGATGTCTTGCTTCGGCGGCATGTATTGTCGTAACACTATGCGAGCTTCATTCATCACCAGATGTGCCTGTTCATCCATGGAGTAGCTTTGAGCATAGACCACCTCCTTTATGCCACTCTGGACAATCTTTATGGAGCATGTGAGACATGGACATGTGTTACAGTACAAGATCGACTTGTCGCCATCAATGCGGTCGCGGCCGGCCTCGAGAAGTGCGTTCTCCTCGGCGTGCAAGCACAAACACGTCGACAACGATGCACCGCTGCCCTGGCCCTGGTTACATCTGGAACATCCTCCCTCATTGCAATTTTTTAAGTGACGAGGCGTTCCATTATAGCCTGTGGCAACCACGCGATTATCTCGAACAATCACACAGCCCACTCTACGTTTCATGCAGTTGGAGCGTAGCGCAGCTAAGTCCGCTAGCCGCATAAAGTAGGCATCCCATGTTGGGCGGAGTCTTTCGGCGTTGGTCAAGTCTAACTCACTCAACTTCACATACAAACTTTTGAGCGATGCAGAAGTGTTGACCACCTTGACGTCAGCCTGATTGTTGATCTGAATCAACGGGTTTTGAGGATCGAACAAGAGTTCATCTGATTGATGTACAAACGTATCAAAAGCCACCTGTTCGCCCCGTTTTAGACAGTGACGCTGGTACCGTAAGTTTACCGGTGCATCGATGGACACGTGCAAAAAAAATGGCCGTTTCTGGAGCTTCTGGAGCGTATCCAAGTCGTCGATGTGTAGAATCACATAGTTTGTACGCCAATGCGCCGTTACGTCGTCAAGAAGCGCGTCAAATGACGCGTAGTTGTAGGGCTCAAGATCTCCTGCTGCCACTGGAGTGGACAGATTGGCATTAGGTGGTCTTGTCGAGCCGTTTGTGGATGTTCCAACTCCAATGAGTTTGAAGCCCTGGAACGTCAAGTATCGCGCCACCTCTGTCTTCCCTGAAGAGAGCGTTCCGGAGATACCGACCAACATCGAAGATTCCGTCAATGGGGTGGTTGAGAGGTGGAGTAGCAGAAGACAGAGTTTTGTGGTGGAGTTGAAATTCAGATAAGGTGACGCGTTGAAAAAAAGGTGCGGGGTAGGGAAGGAAAGAAAGTCCAATTTTTTAAAAAACCTTATTTTGGTAACTTTGAAGACGTTGGGTTATTTTGTCGGCGATACTGGTGATATTGGCTTTGATTGGGTTTGTAGAAGAGGAATAGATGTTATAGAGGAAGTTATTGCGGTGTCGAAAAATGAAGTAACTCGATTTATCTTTGCTTTCTTTTTTCGATTGGAAAGTTTAAACGATCCAGTGATTCAAATATATTACCTGCCCCCGGTTCGATCTCTACCACTTCACTTTTCGAACACAAGAAAGAATCCAATCTCGTCTCAAAGGAATTCTAAAAATCCAAAAACATCCAATTCTTTCCATGTTTCGTATCATCCATCGTTTGCCCCCAATTATCTTTCCCGTCTTTGTTTGAATTTACCCTAGAGTCTCCATTAAAGGTCATTTCCTATTCTGGCTTTATATGTACCCATACCATCTGCTACCACTCCACCAAAAAAACACCACCCACCCTCTACCTTTTTCATCAAATCTATAACACCTCTCTTTATAACTCCACGATATCACACGTGATCATGCGCTGGTCGCTTTTCTTGTGTGTGCTCCCCTTAGTAGGAGCAGCAACCACAGATGAACCCAAGAGCCAATGTGCCATCTACGGCACCTGTGGAAAGAAATCTGTATTTGGTAGCCAACTTCCTTGTGTAGATCGCATTGAAGCACCAGTTCCATCTAAACAAACGGTCGATTTATTGCATAAAGTATGTGGCGCTGAATTCTCCATACTGGCTGGGCTATGTTGCTCGTACGACCAATTGAAGACGCTCGAGCTGAATTTGAAGCGCGTTGATCCGCTCATAAGTTCGTGTCCGGCATGCCGCAAGAACTTCTACGATTTTTTCTGTAAATTTACGTGCTCTCCGGACCAGGGCATGTTTGTAAACGTTACAAAGGTAAGTACCGCCATCGATACGGGTAAGGACATCGTCAGCGAGCTCACAATCTTCACTGATCCGGATTATGCACTGGCGTTCTACGATTCGTGTAAAGACGTAAAGTTTTCTGCCACAAACGGGTATGCCATGGATCTAATTGGCGGCGGAGCTAAGAATTACTCGCAGTTCCTCAAGTTTTTGGGTGATGAGAAGCCTCTTTTGGGCGGCCTGCCGTTCCAGATCAACTACGTTTATGAGCTTCCGAAAAACTCGTCGTTTGTGCTCAACTCGGGTTCCATGAAGCCCTGTGATGATCCAGATTATAAATGTGCTTGCTCAGATTGTCCTCTGTCGTGCCCTACACTCCCAAGCTTCCGCGATTACTCAAAAAGATGTACTATAGCAGGTATGCCATGCTTCTCGTTTGCCATTTCGCTTATTTGGTTTGTTTTGTTCGCCGGGATCGCTTTATATCATGTGCGTCTTGCCAAGGCGAAACGGGCCCAATTTGAGCGGTTAAACCAAATTCTTTCCGGTGAGATGCATCATTCTGAGACAAACAACGAAGATTCAAGCCATTTCCTGTCCCGCGAATCGTCAACAGTGATTGGTCTAAACCCGGCATACGTTTGGGTCATCCGTGTGCGCGAATGGATCTTATCCTTCTTGAAATCGGGATTCTATCACTTGGCATTCTTCTGTTCTAAACATTCAGCAGTGGTTATTGCCACGACTCTTCTAGTTTCATTGTTTTGTTGCACCGGAATACGGTATCTTGAATGGGAAACAAATCCGGTCAATTTATGGGTCAGCCAAAACGAGCCGGCTTTCAAGGATCTCCAATACTTTGAATCTGAGTTTGGTGAGTGGTTTCGTATCGAGCAAATCATTGTAAGCAACGCCAATGGCTCGACACCAGTATTAGATTGGGAAACCATTCAATGGTGGTTTGAGAAGGAATCAGAGTTGCAAGAATTGGTAGACGAACATAACAAGACATTGTCTTTTGATTCTCTTTGTTTCAAGCCTCTCGGTGAGACTTGTGCCATCCAGTCGTTCACGCAATACTTCCAAGGTGACATCGGATATCTTAGTCCCTCCAATTGGCGGACAGAGCTCTCTTCTTGTGCAAACTCGCCAGTTAATTGTTTGCCCCTGTTCCAACAACCGTTAAAGCCGTCGGTTCTTTTCTCAGACACAGATGTTTTGCTGTCACGCGCCTTTGTAGTGACTTTATTGGTCAACAGCCATCTGAAAGACGTTAAGTATACTGAGTCGGCCATAGCCTATGAGAGGGCGTTACAGAGATGGATAAAGAAAATCCAAGTCGAAAAGCCGAACCTCAATATCGCTTATAGTACAGAAATATCGTTGGAGGAAGAGCTTAATCAATCCACAAACACCGACGTTAAGATCGTCGTAATTTCGTATGTGGCGATGTTCTTGTATGCTTCTTTGGCACTTGGAGGCAAAGTTCCAACGTCTTTCAATAAGTCGAATCTCGTGAAAACACGGTTTCAATTAGGTCTGTCCGGTATCCTCATAATTCTAATTGCCGTGGCATCTTCCGTAGGCATTTGTGCTTACCTAGGGATCAAGTCCACTCTCATCATTGCAGAGGTCATTCCGTTCCTTATTCTCGCCATTGGAGTGGACAACATCTTTTTGATTGTACACGAATTGCATGTAGTCAGCGAACACAGCCCTAGAGTGCCAATTGCCGAGCGGATTGCTCTTTCGATGCAACGAGTCGGTCCCTCGTGTTTTATCAGTGCTTTAATTCAGCTCCTGATGTTCTTGTTGGCATCGTCAGTTCAAATGCCAGCAGTTAGAAACTTTGCATTATACTCAGCGGGAGCGGTGCTAATTAATTTCATTCTTCAAATGACACTATTCATTTCCATTCTTGCCATTGACCAACGGCGTTTGGAGGAAGGCAGAGTTGACTGCATGCCATGGATCACGGTCCAAAACCAGATCCTGCTTCTGGATTCAGCACAGGCACTCGAGTATGACTTCTCGCTGTTCATCAAGAAAAAATACACTCCGTGGCTCCTCAAACCATCAAATAAACGGAAAATCTTCACTATGTTCTTGGTGTGGCTTGGAATTTCTTTGGCACTACTCCCCAACACAGAACTAGGTCTAGATCAGCGCCTTGCGTTACCCACTGAATCATATCTTGTTGACTACTTCAATTCCGTGTACTCATACCTCAATGTTGGTCCTCCCGTGTTTTTTGTGGTCAAAGATTCGGATTTAACGCAGAGGGATAATCAACAACAATTGTGTGGCAAGTTCTCAACGTGCCACGAATTCTCGGTAGCAAACGTTTTGGAGCAGGAATACAAGCGAAGTGACGTTTCTACCATATCTGAGCCGGCGTCGAGCTGGTTAGATGACTTTTTCTCGTGGTTGAATCCGGATCTAGACCAGTGTTGTCGCTTCGACAAAAACGATATTGGCAACAAGTTTTGTTCCCCTTACGCATCGCCTCGTCTGTGTGTACCATGTTACGCTGATCACAAACCACCATATAACATTCTGATGGAAGCTCTTCCTACTGGCTTAGAGTTCATGAAATACTTCCGCCAGTGGATTACGGAGCCCAGCGACCCTTGTCCTTTAGGAGGAAAAGCGCCATACTCATCCTCAATCAACTACAATAAAACAGGAATTGTCAGCAGTTATTTGCGAACGGCGCACAAGCCTTTGCGGTCCCAGAACGACTTTATTGTTGCCTTCAAAAACTCATTGCGTATAGTCGATGAAATCAAGAATTCCTCGCAGGGAGAGCTTGATATTTTTGCCTTCTCGCCATTTTACATCTTCTTTGTTCAGTACAACACAATAGTTTCGCTCACTTTTACGTTGTTAGCTATCGCTGCGATTCTTATTTGGGCGGTCAGTACCATTCTTTTAGGCCTGGTCCGTACGGCGACATTGCTTACTGTTGTTGTCGCAATTATCATGGTAAACATTGGTGGTGTGATGTCTTTGTGGGGAATCTCGCTCAATGCGGTGTCATTGGTTAATCTTGTTATATGTGTAGGCTTAGCGGTAGAGTTCACAGTCCACATCTCTCGTGCTTATTTGGTTGTGGGAGACGAAGAAGACGAGGACCAGATGTACGAGAGTTTTATGAACATCGAGGGTCAGCCTGAATACCTTGTCAAGGATAGACGTACAATGTTAGCATCATCGGCGCTCTGTAAAGTTGGTGGGTCTGTATTGGGAGGCATTACGATGACGAAACTTATTGGAATCTCAATTTTAGCGTTCACTCGCTCTCGAATCTTCGAGGTATACTATTTCCGAATGTGGCTTTCGCTAGTGGCCATCGCCTCTGTTCATGCGCTTGTTCTTTTACCAATCTTGATGAGTATGTTCGGGCCTGAGTAGGTCTTTAAAAAGGGGTTCAATGATTTGTCTTTTCGTTCAATAAATGTCAAGAGTAATCATGATCGATGAGATGAGAATAGGTCTGGACTTTGAGTCAAAAGAGAAAAGTTGGGTTTTGGCTTTCAGTTTTGGCTTTCAGTTTTGGCTAATTAAGGTAGTAATTGACGGTTTGAGTAGGCCATTTTAATTCACTTATTTCTATCTCGATGTGATTTTCTACAGGATTTGAGTTGCAACTTTTATTCAATGAGAACAGCAATGTCTAGCTCAGATTGAAAGTTGAATCATATTTTGTCTTATTCAAATCCATTTCTGAGCTTAAGAGGTCAAAACCTCTGAATCTTTGACCTTCGATCCCATATTGTGTTCGACTAAAGTATCGCTTTTACCCAAATTCCAAAGGGGCGAGAAGTGTAACAAAACTGGAAAAACAATTCAGCTAATGACATTTTTAAGAAAAGCATTTGGATATTTCGATTTTAGCAGTCCATATGATGTTTCATGTCAGTTTAAAGATTTAGAATTACAAAATAGGCATGTTTACGATATATTCGGTTTCTGATGGAAATTATTTCCACTCAAAGAATACTTTGCTTATAGAAATTAATATATTGACTTGTCTCTACTCCTCTTTCTTCTCTTGTTCGTCTATCGTTAACGATTGTAATTTTGCCCATGGGTCTGGCACTTCAAAACGTAAAATTATCGCAATACATGCTGTAGGCTAGTGATTAAGAATGTGTTTCTTACAGGTCTGTAATATCAACAGCACGGGTTCGAGCTTTGCAGAGCGTACATTTAGTACTTGTAGTTGTGTAGACAGCTTTGACGGCGATATGCAACCTGGGGCCACGTAGTTAACGAATTTTCACCACTTCGAAGCTCATTCCCGTTTAAATCAAGAGCTTTCCTAAAAGTCCTACTCTTTATATTCTCTCACTATCTCAAAATACTTTCACCAGGTAAGTAGTTTCAAAAACACGTACGTTAACAGTAAATATCCAGATCGGAGCTGGGGAAAACAAAAACCCAAAATTATAATGAGTTAATCTACCATTACTTGCCTTCTCTTGGTATATTTTTAACCCTTCCTGCTTCGTTTGCTTAATTTTTGAGTACTGATATAATACAGTAATTTACACCACAGCAATTGAAGTAAATCCTTGGACTTGCAGATTTCTTTTTCTTTATTTATCTTTATAATTTTTTCCATTAAACATTCGAATTGTATTCTACCTGAACCGTGTTCTGCCTCCTTCCTCATTCTAAAGCTTACTAAAGCTTACCTCTCTTAAGTTACGAATTGGTCATTTTAAAACCATCTTTACCGTGTATCCTTTCATCACTCTGTTTTAAAAACAAATTTCGGGGACCGCCCAGTTTTTCTGACCTCAAGCCCTCGCTTGCCTCTACGCTTAGAAGCCGATTCCCAAAGCCACCTATAGGCCCAACTAATCCACGCAAAGCAAACCCAAAAAACATCCAAGTAATCTGTTTTTATACAAAATAATTTCTGAACCCAAAAAATCTTCAATTTCATAAAAGTCTTGAAAAAACTGCTTCATACACCCACACATACCTTCTTCCCGAAACCTTCACCCAAAACTTCTAAATCTTTAAGACACCCCATAATTCTCTCTCTATCTACTCCAAAACCCTTGTTCCAATCCTTTTTTTTATTCTTCATGCTATTTATACTCCATTATGTTATCCTGCATACACACCATCGCAAAGGGCTAGAGGCAACGTGACTTGTATGTTCTATATGCAGTCCGGTTGTCGCAGTGACTTTTGCAAGTTCTCAAAACTGCTTTCCCCAAGATTACAAGCATTACTTATCTAAACATGTCTTCCAACTACACTTTCAAATGGTACGTTAACCAATAGCTGCGTCTAGTGACGGAAGCTTTACTGCTTTAGGAAGTCTATCCGCAAAGACAACCCGTTCGGTTGAGTAGTCCTTCTCTTTCCAACTGGTGCCACCTTGAGATTCCCCAGCTTCTGAAACATTTTCGACCAAAACGAAGGAGCAGGGCTCAAAACCGGCCGTAATATAAAACCTTTGGAAGTCCACTTCTCCTCTCTCAAAACGAAATCATCTCTCATACTACCCTTTTCCTCATTCTCTCAATCCATTGCTTCAGCCACACTTTTACTGCCAGCAATTACTAACATCCCCATAGGCCATCGGGACCCAAGGAGGTCATTGTCACCGGAACCTTCGATGAATGGAACAAGACCTTGCCCCTTGTCAAGCAGGTGGACGGTTCGTTCGAATTGACTGTTCCTTTACCAAAAGACAAGGAAATATTGTACAAGTACGTGGTTGACGGTGAATGGCTCGTCAATGGCGCCGAATCCAAGGGCAACGACGAAAATGGCATCGAGAACAACGTTTTGTCTGTGTCTGCACTTTCGGCTTTGGCTGCTGAGGGCTCGAAGATTCCAGAGGCTGCTGGTTTGCCAGTAATCACTCCTGGCACCGTCAACACCACCGTCATGCCCAAGGAGGAGTTGAAGCAGACTACTTTAGGTGAGCCCGGCATCTTTGTGCCTAAGGACCCCGAAGCTTTGGCGGCTTTCGAGACCGTTAGGGATGTAGACCCAAAGACGTTGAATGAGCCCGAGTTAACACCTGAGGAGAAGCAGAAACAGAAGAAGAAGTTGAAGAGAACCCAGTACAAGGCTAGACAAAAGCAGAAGAAGGCGGCTGCTGCGGCTGCTGCTGCTGGAGGTGCTGCTGCTGCTGACGGTGTTGCTGCAACTAGTGAAACTGAGAGTTCTCCTTCTCCAGAAAACGCTGAGGGTGTATTTAGTTCCGAGGTCGAGCCAGAGACTACCAATGACGAGGGCTTGCCTGCTGACAAGCAAGCTGAGGCTGAGGCCGCTGCTATTGCCGCTACGACTGCAACTGCTGCTACAACAACCTCTGAGCCAATTAAAGCTCCTGAGCCAACTCCTGCTGCCGAGCCGGTCACCGTGCCAGTTTCTGAGCCTGTTCCCGAACCTGCTACTGAGCCAGGTGTTGCCCCCACTGATGAATCTTTCAAGGTCTCTCCAGAGACTCTTGACCCAGCTGTGGTGGGCGCTGTAGCTCCCGGTACCACTCACCAGGATGCCGAAGAAACCACTGAGGACCCTGTAGCCGTTGCCGCCGCCATGGCTGCCTCTACCGAAGAGCCAATCCCCGTTAAGGAAACTGAGGAGGCCGCTAAGGAGGTTGATGCTTTACCAGTGAGCAAACCCGCCGAGGAGGACGACATTATCGTAGCTGAAGGCGGCAAGAGCGCCCAGGAAGTTAGTAAGCTTATTGCCTCTGCCACCGGTAAGGAGGTTGAGCAAATTAGCCCTAGCGCCGAGGAGGCAAAGAACTTGACTGAGCAGGCAAAGAAGACCAAGGCCAACGTTCCAACTACTGCTCCTTCTTCTAACGGTGCTAAGAACACCGCCAAGGGTGAGACGAAGGAAAAGAAGAAGGGCTTTTTCTCAAAGCTCAAGAAGATCTTCAAGTAGACGTTTCGGCGTAACTCTGCAGAATCAGCACCCACCTTCGTTTTCTCTCTTCTAATTTCCGCTCGAGGATACTTTTAATCGATCATTCAGACACTTGTGCTAATATCTGTATTTTATAGTAAACGTTGTATATTCAGTGACTTGTAGGAAAGTAAGAAGGGAAGGAAAATGAGATGGAGGGAGAGGAGAGAGTTTTCGATTATGGGTCATTGGGAAACTGGCTAGGAGATGTTAATTGCATGGCGGCTAAACACGCATACAAGTTGTCATATTTACGAGAACCGGGCTCGAAACCGCTCTAAAAATGAGGAAACGCTTTACAGTAAGAAATTATTAAAACAGTGCCTATGTGGAAGTAGTTGAATTTAAACAAGGGCGAGGATATTATGAGTCAGAGAATGCATTTAGTATCTGAAATAGACATAAAGGCCGCGGTGAAAGTTTAGTTTCACTAGTGAATTGAGTTATTTAGGGGAACAATTGAGATGGGGAGACCCAATTTCGTAAAGACTGTTATGGAATGGGAAAGGATAAGAGGCAACAGGTACAGAAAGTTGATGGGCTTTAGAAAGAGAGACGTGCTCGCTTCGAAGATAGAGATACGTTAGCGAGAAGTGACATGGAATTCCCTTTGCTGATAAAATCTTAAGCTGGTGTCTGGTTTCTTATTGACCTCTTGGTCAATTGCCCTCTGTAGCCACTGGAAGATGTCAGATTTCTTACGTGTTAGCTTCTCGCCATTCTCAAAGCGGAAAAAATATTTCCATTCCACGATCTGAACCCGATCGATGTTGACCTTTTGAGCTTTCATATAGAATCGTTAAAAATCCACCAGGATTTCTGTGCAAGAGTTTCCAGATCGAAAGCTCACTCGACCAAAATATCTGAAGAAATTTTATCAGGAGTACCCTTTCAATCCTGTTGCAGCGTTGCAACTTGACTCTTTCATCACATCCTTTCTCGATTCCAACCAATACCATACAAAACCCATTCATTCATAGAACTTGTCGATCCTGTCTCTTTTGACCACTCTTTTCTTAAATTTCCTCTTTTCTTCAACATTTCCTCGTTTCTTGCGTCCTCCTCTCCCTTTCCTGTCCTCTTCTTTTCAATCCTTTATTAATATACAATGTAACGGCAATCATCCTTTCCAGTGGCCTTCGCTTCAGTTCTAGTGGCTCTAGCGGGCCTCGAATTGCACCATTCTTCTCGTTCTGGCCTTGTAAATCACTCTGTGACCACATTCCTTACAACGTATCGAGTCGGTCTTTCCCAACGAAAAGCTGGCACCACATTGCGCACAGTTGTATTTTACGCCTAAAGATTTAACAGACGACTGTCCATGTGCAGCATGTGAGATGGAAGATGGGGCACTAAAGGCCTCTCTTTGTGGAGATGACATGATGGTTGTGGTTGAAATTTTCTGGCGTGCAGGGTCTGTGTATGGGGGGAATGAGATGAGGGAAGGAGATGAGGGAAGAAAGGAAAGAGAAACAGGGGACGGAGGATGAATATTCGATTTTGAAATTTCTGATCTTTGTAATTAATATGATATTTAAAGTCGCTCTTTTTTGTGATGAGTGTTGGAGTTGTTGTTGTAATACTAAAAATTAGATGAAAGATGATCGAAGATGTGTGGATACTTTCATTTGAATAATTTCATAATTTTGTATCTTTTTCTTGGACGTCCTTTTTGTCCGTCTTTCTTTTTCTATTCACGATTTCTTGTCTCGAAAATATCATCTGCTTCTATCGAAGACTTCCTATTTCGCAGCCACTTCTTCGATCTCTATATCCAACTCGTCATTTATTTCTACCACCACCAAAATCTGTCAAATAGCAGACTTCGGTTAGAGGCACTGGGTCTGAATTCAATTCTTCTACCCTTTCGTCAATTGCATCTCCCTAATCCCTGTGATTGGTCAATATCCCCCAGATCACCTAATCTTAATATCATCCAAATCTCCCTCAATTGACACTCAAATCCCAAAAGTGTTAATGCAATTCGATTAATCTCTCTTTGATGTTCCTCTCTCATCCAAATTTTCTAGTCCCATGTTCTTGTACAACTCCAACTATCTCTGTTCTTGCGAAACCGAACAATCGGCTCTAGTGCCTGATTTCTTGCCTCGAGCGTCGAAAATTCTCCCCGACCTCCTCTTCTGTCCCAAATGTCATACTCCCAAATGCTTCGATTGTTGCAGAATCGAAATCTTAGCCAAATACTGCTGTGGCTGTATGTCTGAATACACAGATGTGCCTGGTGCCACCCGGTGTCTGAAAAACTGCTTTGAGTGTCCCCAATGTCACTCACCAGTGACTGTAGTTACGTCTAATCACACTCTAGGAGGTTCCAGAGGGAAGCAGTTCCTGTTTCAATGTGTGTTTTGTAATTACTCGTATGAGACTGAAATTATCACGAAACCGGCTCCTCTCTCACGTATTCTACGAGCAAGCGGAGATCAGCGCTTTTCAAAACTTGCTGAAAAGTATACCGCTTTTCATGAGCTAACAAAAAACCCCGTAGTGACGTCTATCAGCAGGCTGATGGAAGAAAAGCTACGTCTCATGAATTTGCCGATTCCACAAGAGACAAAGGCACACGAATACCATTTAGAAAGGTCACAAGTGCCTTCATCAACCTCCCCTACGAAGTTACCGCTCGGAAAACATCTTCTGGCCAAGCGGCGCTACTCATGTTCCACTTGTGACACAAGCCTCGAAAATCCAGTCGCTGACCCTAAACTGATGAAGTTTTTGAACAAGGAGCTAGCTTTAGATACGCTCCCATTGCTCGTTGCCAAAATCGTGGACTCGCGTGACGGTGAAACCCGTTGTGTCTTGAGTATTCTCAATCCACTTCCCACTACAATCAACGTCAAGATCTCCACTACCGAGTCGGTTCCTGTAAACTGTACTGGCACCGCGGACCCAATAACTGTCTCGTTACCCATAACGTCTGTTGTGGTTCCCGCCAGAAGAGAAAAAGTCGGTTTATTGGAGACCCTTCCCACCGAGTATTTGGGAGATTCAACCGAGGCCAGTCGCGCGGAAAAGTTGTCAAGGTCTGCCAAGAATGGTGGCTCTATTGACTGGTTGGATGATGGCAACCTCAGTGTGGAAAAGGGGACGAATTGGGTGACTGTTCCATTCAGCTATAGCGCCGAATGCAATGGCATGAACTTTCCGCCCCGAATCCCGATTTATGTGGCAGTAGAAACCAAGATGCCTCCAAAGTGGAATCTGGTCAAAGTCGGGCTTAAGTTTGGGTTTTGGGTTCTTCTCTCACTCTATCCAAAAGAAGAATATATGTGAATGCTTTAAAGACATAAATTTTCCTACCGATTCTTTCGTCTGTATTATTCAATAAATATTCATTCCTAATTAAACCTTGATTCTTCCCGTTGTATCCCTAAAAGTCCATTAGTAAAAGTCCACTAATGGCTGCCAAATGACTTGCCTCGAGGGCATCCAGCTTCGGCATTTCCGTCTCCAATTGACTCATAAGTCCCAGGCCGCGCAGTGCTTCATCCTCCTCGTTGTCTTCAGTATCTAATTGTTCCTCGTTTTCGTCAATCTCAGAAACCTCCTTTACCGTCGACTCTTTTGCGAGTTCTGCGAGTCTTTCTTCATTTGAACGTAACACCGCCTCTTGAATAAAGAGCCTAATGTATTCACTACTAAGAATAACCGCAGGAGCGGTGATTTTCGTGCTTTTTGACTGGAAAGACAACTCCTGAAAAATCCGAGCTATAGTTGCACTGGGAACGAACTCCAACGCGCTAAAACCGGTTTCTGAAGCGAAAGACATGCTTTCACGTGATCCCAGCCTCTTTTGCGATGTTTTTCTTTTGGTTTTGACCGGTTTGCGCGCTTTTTTATAGCTATGCTAGTTGGTGTTTCAGGTGTGTTTCGTATGTTGGTATATGCCGACCCATGCCTCTCTCCAGATCTGAAACACACCTTCTCCCTCAAGATCTGAAACAGTATACGGACAACATCACGAGCCCTGGGGCACATCGCATCGTATATTTGCATTTAAAAAGAAGTAAGCTCTGTGCTTTAGCCACCGTACATCTCTGTCGTTTTGTCGTAGTCGTCCAGCCCACCTCTTCCCCTTTTTTTGCATTGAGCCACACTTCTTTCATCAAAACTCAACCAACTTCTTCCATCCTAAAACAATGCAACACAAAGGAGCTTCCGAGCTCTCTTCGCTGGTATCTCTAATCAAAACCATTGTGGGTGCAGGGCTCATGTCCATTCCACTTGCGTTTTCCACTGATGGTTTGGTGGTGGGTGTTCTTATTGTTCTTCTTGCAGCCATCACCTCAGGGTACGGTTTATTTTTGCAAGCGTATGTGGCTCGGTTTGTTCCACGCGGTCATGCAACGTTCTTCAACGTTTGTTCGATCACTTATCCGGCGCTTTCCGTGGTTTTCGATACCGCCATAGCCATCCAATGCTTTGGGTGTGCAATTTCATACTTGGTACTCATTGGTGACTTGATGCCCACCATTGTCGAGCACGTGCCGTTCATTGACCGTGAAAGTCACCGTGGCTTCTGGATCTTGGTCTCAGCGCTTTTGTGTGGACCCTTGTCTTTCCTCAAAAACCTTGATTCGTTGAAATACACTTCGGTCTTGGGGTTGGCCGCCATCGCATACCTTGCCCTTTTGGTCGTCGGCGAATACTTTGTAGGTCATGTCCCACATAAGCTTCGTGGCGAGATCGTGTTGGTTCCATCGTCTCTTCAAGGCGTCTTTTCAACGTTTCTGATTATTGTCTTCGCATACACGGGCCACCAGAACATGTTTTCTATTATCAACGAGGCCGCAAACAATTCCTTGGCATCCATGACGCGACTCATCAATTTTGCGGTGTTTTGTTCGTCCGTGTTGTTCATTCTGGTGGGCCTTACTGGCTACTTGACATTTGGCGATAAAGTAGACGGAAACGTCATTTTGCTGTACCCTGCATCATGGTACAGTACCATAGGACGTATCTCCATTGTTTTTATGGTGATCTTCTCGTTTCCACTTATGTTCCATCCGGCCAGAATCTCGGTGAATAACATATACTTCTGGGTGCGTGAAAACTTAATGAAACCCGGCTCTGGAATCTCTGAGGAGTCCAGTGCTTCTAACGCAACCAATTTCTCTGGCACTCCCGCAGAAACTACTGCTTTGCTTGAAACTTCCATATCCACTTCGTCGCTTAGACCGAGTCCCATGGTTCCATTCTCCGACCACACGTTCTACACCATCACCATTGTGCTTTTGGTCGTCGGATACACTGCTGCCGTAACCATCAAGTCATTTGCGTTGGTTTTGGCGCTTGTAGGTGCAACTGGATCTACTGCAATCTCATTCATCTTGCCTGGAATGTTTGGCTACAAACTAATTGGTTCTGACTCGCAAAAACCTACAAAACAAGAACGTGCTTTTAAGTACATGTCATTAGCATTGGTGATCTGGGGCTTTGTCGTGATGGTGGTGTGCCTCTACTCGAGCTTGGCTCTTTAAGTGCCAGCGATGGGTCTGTGAAGTCTATAAACGGAAGAGAACGCCGCTCGATCGTAGATCTTTTTTGAAGGCTTGGTGTAGTGCACTGGATTCGGTTGTGTGTTTTCTTCTTTTTACGTATCCTGACGTGAAAATGAATGTGCAAAATGAAAGTATTAACTATAGGATGAGAAATGAGAAAAGCGAGATCTATTATTGCCTGTTTCTATCCTCTTCCCTTTTTGACCCCTTGCCTCATTTCATATTTCCTCTCTTTTATTCTCCTATCATGTGCCCAACTTATGTCATGTTGAAATGAAAAATGCATCTTGTTTCTGTAGATGGTCCTCTCTATTCTCTCCGTGATCCGCTCTGGACCTCAATCACCTCTTTTGTTCCTTCAATCTTAACTTCCTTTCCTGTGACTTCGTTTTCCTTCTTTACACTCAGTGCATCAATATTTTCCCTAGACAAGGTCTTCACGTCCCTTAACTCCCCCTTTTCATGTTTATGCTCTGCTTGCTCCACATCCGTGTCATTTTCGTCACTGCGAACATCCTCGGCGTTGTCGCCCTTAATAACCTTGATAATCACGCGGAAAATCATCCAGAGCCAAATAAGCAGGATAATTTGTAAACCGCCGAGCAAGGCCAAGAACCAGTTGAGGATCGGTTGCGTCCAGCACCTTTTGAGGCTCGATTGCACAAGGCCGCATTTACTGGAACTCATAAGCGACGCCAGGCGGAACCACGAGATATAGAACAAATAGTTGTAGACTCCGTGTCTGAGAACGATCCAGGAGACCAGAAATAAGACAAACATAATATCACAAGCGGTGTTAAAGCGCGAGTAACGCAATACTTTGGCACCAGATAAGAATATGTCTACGCAGTCCATGAGGATCAAGATCAAGTTGCCGATGCGGTTGAAGTAGTAGAAGTACGAGCCGATCCCCAATGCACAGGTGACGATGTGGTGGCAGAACATTTGGTAGTGGTCTTTGCGGCGCAGCTCAATGTTGAGCACCAATACCTGCTGTAGCCAGAATGCCGTGGATATGAGGTAGTATTTCTTGAGAAGCGCCGACATGCGGTCGTGCGGCCATCCTACAAAAATGTTGTTGATGTTATTGAAGTACGGCGAATGATAGTAGATGTATCCCCCGAGAATAAACGACGCTAGGTAGTATACCAACGACCAACTTTGTTCGGCAAAACGCACACGGGCCTTGCGTGATCGGATCTTGAAGCCATGCTTGGCGATCGGATCGAAAACATGCTGCATTAAGATGGCCCGCATGAAAACGAGAAGTACAACCCAGTACGCCACGTAGTATGCATCGTAAGCACCAATATCATAAACGGTCTTGCCGTTTTCCTTTTCTATGGCATGCAGCAAGTGTAAGAAGCGCGTGCTGTGTTTGTGTAGACGAGAGACGTTGTATTTGGCGCCGATGAAGTGGCTGGCATAAAGTGCCATCAACAAGTTACGAGTTATGGGCACCTGGTTCTTATCTATAAAGGTAAGGACTGACATGATTGATTTATAAGAGTTTGGTGTTGTCAGCGGTATTTTGGGGACGTTGGAGTTTGATATGAAGTAGACTGATCTTAGGCAGTAATGGATGGTGTAAAAACGATTCGACAACAAAAAACTTTGACTCTTCAGTGAAATAAGATATGGTTTAATATCTTCTTTTCCCAAATGGTTTTAAAGAGTGATTTCTCAAATTACTTTCTCCTGTTGTTGAATTCTGTAAAGCGTCTTGGTTATTATCGAACTTCGCCAATCAATGCAGAGCCGAAACTGTTGGTAATTCAAATTAGAACGAATTCGATTGGACAAAAGATTCGTGGTCGTTGTCGCTGGCTGTTTAGTTGCCTGTTGCCTGGAATTTTCAAATGGCACCACGTTATATGAGATGAGTATAAAGGACAGCGAACGTGGTAGAGATCTGGCGGGGATGAGCTCAAAAAATTGACACTGGTGGGTGGGATATGAAGAGCCGCCGTGCAGATACAAATGAATGATTAGTGGCACTTCTCGCAGCTAATTTTTGAACGTTTTTCGTCTCTTTGACAGAAAAAAGCTGGATATCCAGACGTGGATAGGGTAGATCAAGAGAAAAATCGGTGAGTGGAAATATCCTCAAACTATGTGCAGGAATGCTTCTAATTAGGGTATTTTGATACTGCAAATAGAGTCTGTTCTTGCATCTAAGCGAGCACTCTGCCGGTTATTGGCAGGTTGCAAACGGCTGTAGCCCCAAATCGTGAGGCTTTGCTAGTGGGGAAAAACAGTTTTGATGTGTAGCGGTTGGTGATGAGGCGGGCTGGTGGGTATGAGAGAAGAAAAAGAACTTGATTGGTTTTTAGGGGGTGTTTTGGTGAGGACCGGTGGTTTGATAAGGACGGGAAAGGAAAGAGAAGGTTTTTTGAGGGAAAGAGAAGGTTTTTTGAGGGAAAGAGAAGGTTTTTTGAGGGAAAGAGAAGGTTTAAATAGGAAGGTGGTGAGGAGAGACATTGTGACTATATAGATGTTTTTATTTTACCCCTGAGATATTTTTCGAAGAAGCGGGCTTTTGAGAGAAGATGTGGGAAGGAAAGAGGTGGATGTGTTATGAACTTGTTAGGAGATTTGTATTCTGGAAACATCAGAGGGATTGTTATGAAGATTATAATTTATGAGAGGCTTTGTTGGATAAGCGTAAGTTCGCTAGCGCTTGCTAAGTAGTAAGAAGAGTTGATGAATGATCAATTCAGCATTTTCAATTGCGATTGGATTTTAGTGCATTTCGATTACTAAGGTACCTGGGATCTTAAATGCGCTTCAATTGTTGACTTACTAAGGGTTCTTTTTTGATTCATCCATAATCAAGAGCTTGAGAAATAGAAATAAAGCCCAACTAAGTTTTCCTACTTAGTATGTTTTGAAATTAAATAGCAATTTTTCTTCACATCAGAGCGAATTCTCACGGACACTATGGTTTTAAGTTGAATATCTGATCTCTAATCATACAACTTCAATTGGCCCTGTTACACGACTTCAGTAGTCCAAACAAGTTCTTATATTTGTATTCCTATTTCATTTTTTCCAATGCGAACTGTTTTTCTCCTCTGTGGATCCGGTATTGTCTACTGTCTTGTGTTCCGTGAAGCTACACCTTCCAATCACATCCAAAATAGAGTGTAATCAAAGTTAAAACTTTTTGAAAAGTGTCCGCTAAATCTTATTTTTATTTTGCTTTTTTTTAATTTTTTTTTTTTTTTTTTTGACCTCGGTTCTAGATACCTCCTTCTTGCTCACCCCGTTAATTATAAAAAATCCAGCCTAGAACCTCGGTGACTGGACGTTTAAGCACGATTTTTTCGAACCTCAGATCTTGAAGGTCCAAGATTCGATACAATTAAGAGTTTGTGAATCATCGGCTGTTTGGCATTCAATTGGTATCATTAGAATAGGCTGTCTTTACAATGTTCACAGCAACACTAATTAGGTGTCTTGCCTTCAAACTGACGGAATTTGGCAAACTAAGCGTGTTGGATTTTTTTTAAACTACAGCGCCAAAGCTTGGTTATAAATTTAAGATTTTGCATTCATTTTACCCTTGATTTTTGGTTATCCCTCAGCGACAGTGTCAATATTGGAACGAAAACTTTGACCGAATAATTGCTCATGCGTCACTTGAAAGTATAAACTACTATTCTCACTATTTTTATCTCATTCCCATAACTCACGACGGATCTGTCAAAAGGTGATGATATAGGATTATTATCGCTTCTGAACTAAACAATAACACAATGAAATAAGTAAACTCT
Source organism: Australozyma bambusicola (assembly GCA_030563705.1). Lineage (NCBI taxonomy): Eukaryota > Fungi > Ascomycota > Pichiomycetes > Serinales > Metschnikowiaceae > Australozyma > Australozyma bambusicola. Next base: position 998,098 of record JAJMJU010000001.1, on the reverse strand, counting down.
CTACAACAAGATCAGCTTCCAAGTTTACAAGAGATTTGTTGTAAAAGTTTGGAGGCTTTTTCTCCGTTTTTGTTTAGAAATTCGCGTCTCCAACAAGCTCTAGTGAGGTAGCAATTCAAGAACGAAGTCGTTTGAAAGAAAGTCAAAATAAGCAATATTTTAATGATATCACTCAAAAGGTATTCTAAAGGTATTCAATCTCATCCATTGATTGTGTTCTATTTAACCTTTCCCATCGAACCACTATATTACACCTCCTAAGAATAAGAATACAAGATTTCTCATTGATTTCCTCAAAAACAATCTAAAACTTTAATTTCACCTTATTAGTCTTTCGTGACCAGACTGCTACGACACCTGAATCTCTCCGACATCTACTAAAATGAAACCAAAAAAGTGTCCACGATGCGATTATCATAACAAAACCTTTTTCGGCACCTTTCTGCCTGCCCCTGTATGCCAAAGACTAACAAAGTGATTAGCGTTCCCTTTTGGGCAAAACGTCCTCGTAATTATCCGACAGACTGCATGATTTAAGCCGCCGTGCATAAACGGCAACATCGAATATCAAAGGCGGTTAAAAGGAATAGTATCGCAACCAATGTTTACTATTTTAAAATCTACGCCATTCTTTCCTCAGTTGTGCTTTAATTGTCGTCTGTCGACGATATTCTGGTTTTTATGGCTTTTGTGCCTTCTAGAGTGGCTGCAACTATTCAAAACGAACTGACAATTCCGTACCGGTTCATAGTTGAGTTCGAACATGCTCAGCAACATCTACAAAAGCGACTCTTGGACTCATTCCATGACGCGAACGTTCATTTCACATATTCGTTTTCGATATTTTCTGGATTGTCTATATCTTCAGCACAGTCTACAGAAGAGAACTTGCAGAATTAGGGGTCAAGAGCATTTGGAGAGTGTCATCTTGATCCCATGAGCCCTCTATTTGAGAACCGGAATCCACCCATCGAGACTGGTGTTCAGGAACTTCATGTCTGCGGTAACACGGGCGCTAGGAAAGTTGGTGTTGACGCTTCGATCTACGCTCTTAAGGGTCATGTGCCATCAGTACTAGATTTAACTGAGGATGACATCCGACCAAAAGGAACAAAGACTGTGAGGGCCATGGAACCACTTGTGCTACAGTGTCGTGTGGAAATATGGCGCCCTTTGAAGGATCCGCTTCTGGTGCCAAAATTAGATCCTACAATGTTTTATCGTGTAATATTAAGGCACAGAGGACTCTGTTATTGTAGGCATTGCGCAACCCGTAAACTATGGAGCTGATGATTTGAGCGCCTCAATTGGAGAGCCGCTGCGTTTTACATCCCCGTTACTAGCAGTTATAATCTCTAAGGCGGAAGAGCATTTGTCCTTTATAGTTTCTGCTGGAAATAGTGGAGAGTTTGGGAACTACGCGATCAAAGATTTGGCAGACATAAAAGGCATCATTGCCGTCAGATCCACCTAAAACACCCAATACACGAGCTACAAAGCGAGTTTAAGGGCCTCGAGTGGGAGCACTTTCGCGTTTGCATTCCTCATAGGCTTGCGAAAACGGATCTTCCAAACGGATCTTCCGATATGGATTATCTCCCCGAAATGTGCTACTCCCCGCAGCCTTCAGTGTCCGCTCGGCAAAAATATGTTATTGGCGCAAGGCTTAATTACTCAAACAATAGATTCGTTGCCTTTTCTAGACATTATCTCGGCTGTTTTATTGTAGAAGATGCGGAACATTTATATTACCACGCAATAGCAACTAAAGGTCTCAACTTGGTGTTCTCTTTTAATGAACTTCGTTTGCTTCTCCATACACCGCTGGTATGGCGGCGCTATAGTAAGGATGGTTCAGACCTCCAGAAAAGGCCGTTGGTAGTGTTAATATCCTTCTATTTGCTAGCTTCAAGACTCTAATCCAAGGCGATCGCTCTAGTTTGATCGATTAACTAGGCCCTTCCAAGCGGGTCCCCTTGATTCAACAGGGCGGTGGCTTTGTGGATGCCATGCCTCTGTGAATGTCGTGCCTTTGCTTGGTCAAACAACCGGGAAGTATCTCAACCTTGAGTATAAAATCCAATACGAACTCTTCTTTTTCGTTTTCAGTCTACTCATGGACTTGTTAAACTTTACTCTAATATCATCGCTTTTCACCTCAAATATACCCTCAATTGTATCTTCTAATTCTCCTGGCAGTTCAACATTTTCTAATTCTTTGCAGATGACCGTTGAAACTGTGACCTCTTGCGATGGTGGTTGGTCCCACGATGGCCAGCACAAAGGTTTTTTGGAGGTTCCTCAGACTCACTATCATGGCAATTCCAAGACTGTAGTGTCAACTGTGGCCTATGCTTCCAACATGAACTTAATCGGATTTACGAGCATTTTAACGGTGTCAATGGGCATATATTCAACTGTGACTGTAGCAATTGGTGGATTTAGTCATATTCACTTCCACGTACTAAACTTTGTGATGCAAGAGCTTTTGGGAATTTTTTTAAGCCATTTAGATGTGGTCGTTTTGCGCTTTATTTCTGAGTTATTCTAATATCATCAATCCCCAACTTCTCCCAGAATTTGATGGTAAAGAAAATGAAGCATGAAGTAACGCGTTTAGCATTCAGTATGAATACATACTAATGCCCAATACCTATCTCAACCACCATTGTTTTATTCTCCTCTTTTTTACCTTCTGATATCTCTCTAGTCTTTAATTTTCTTCATGGAGTCCACATCTCGGAGTTTAAAAGAATCTCCGATAATGCAGATTAGGCCAGTAGTTAAGCCGGTGTCTGCACAAAGTTCAAGTTTTAATGATCTTAAGTTCGAATTTTTGCGGCGACGCGCTCTAGTATATTTGGTTCTGTAGGAAACACCGGCGGCGATGTATGCATATGGCCAAGTAGTCCAGCCTGCGGCAATAATTTTTGCCCATGAATCGAGCAACCTGCATTTTATTTTCGCTAGAAATACTATATAGAACGAAATTATTTTGAATTGGCGTTTAGTTCTTGGAAGTAGAAGCCATTCGGCAACTGCCCAAATAGTGGACTTAGCTATGGCATGCACTAAGGGGAAGAAAGTGGCGTTCAAGTACTCGAAATATAAACAAAAACTTTAATTGAACAGACCGCCCACATTTACTGTCTTCTTATGTTATTCTGTTGCTTATTTTAAATTTTGCTCTTCAACTTTATTGAGGTAATAGATTAAAAAGCCTCTCGGCTAAGCTTATCTCCTATTTGAAACTTTTGCAAGCACGAAGATAACCATTAACTCATATTCGTCTTTCGTTATCTTCTTGTAACCATTGTTGAATCATGATGATGTTACTTGTAGTTCCCGAACCCTTTTTCTATGAAGACGGACGAGTCTTCTAGTCCGTCAGAGCATGAATTAGATAGCTTATTAAATTTTTTTTCTAGTTTAATTCAATTTCATTTTTTATCCCCTAACCTATCTTACTCCTTAAATTCCCGTTAATTATATCTTCACGTGATACCCCAGCTTCTATTAAAGCACTAGAATTAGTGCCCATCTTCAAATAAAGCAGCTAATTGCCGCCAATTTGACCAGAAACCCCTTTCATACCCTTTTTTTAAACATTTCTTGACGTCGTGGTTCATTTTGTATCAATTGGAATGTCCCCCAGAAAGAACTACCACACCTCCCAGCCGGATTATGGCTCAGCTATAGATCGGAATGTTCCTGACTTCCCTGTGGCAGAAGTGCTTGATGAAGATCGCTATTTTCAGGCACACGAGCCTCCTTCGTATCTCCCGGAAATTGAGGCCCAAATTGACCAATTCGTCGACTTCCACTGCCAAAAATCCCACAAGAAAATCGTTTTAGTTACTAGTGGAGGAACCACTGTCCCCTTGGAGAACAACACTGTTCGATTCATCGACAACTTCTCGGCCGGAACTAGGGGAGCTACCTCGGCCGAGTATTTCTTGGAAAACGGGTACGCAGTGATATTTTTGCATAGGGAGTTCTCGCTTTTACCATACTCCAGACATTACAGCCACACCACCAACTGTTTCTTAGATTATATGGTGGAGAAGGACGAAAAGGTCGAAATCAACCCGGAGTTCGCCGATAGCATGCTTGTGGTGTTGCGGAAATACCGTGCTGCTCAAAAGGCTAACTCGTTGCTTCTAGTGCCCTTCACTACTGTAAACCAGTACTTATATACGCTAAGATCAGCCTCGCAGCTGCTTCAGAAAGCCCAGACCGAGGCGTTGTTTTATCTCGCCGCTGCAGTCTCGGACTTTTTCTTACCGTCTTCTAGAATGCCCAAACACAAAATTCAGGCGCAACCCAGCGGGAAACTCGTAGTAGATTTGGAGCAAGTACCAAAATTCTTGCGCAGACTTGTAGATTCGTGGGCACCGCGGGCCATGATCGTCTCTTTCAAGTTGGAAACAGACAACAGCATCTTGATCAAGAAATCTGTCCAGGCACTTCATCGATACCACCATCAGTTGGTGATTGGCAATCTTTTACAAACGAGAAAGAATGAAGTTGTGCTTGTCACTCCTGATGAGGCTCAGAATTGGATCCGTTTGTCGGACAAACAAAAGGAAGACAATGTGGAGATAGAGAGCCTCATTATTCCCGCGGTGATAAAGGAACATCGTGCTTGGGTTGCCAGCCACGACAAGTAATAAAGATGGTTTTGTATTCCGGGCGTTTGTGTATGGTGAAGCATCCCGTAAATTAAAGGTGTTGTAGTAAATACCCTATTAATACTATGTATTCCTATACCTCAGAAAACGATAATCAACAGCTAGAGTCGCTCTAGTCTCCTTTATTCCTAATTACAAAAATGAGACTCCAACTCCGTATTGAAGTCCCTTTCTTACATGGTCCGTAGAGGAAGCACAGATCGGCAACACAAAATTGAGCTCAAAGCGGGCCATGGGGTGATTATACAAGATACCGCTGCCAATTCCCACGGAGTAGTTTTTAAAGAAAGTTTCTCGAACTTGTTCGGTAGTCCCAAACAATTTGCCGACATTTACAAATTGGTGGAGCTTAAAATTTGAATCGGCAGCGACTCGTGGAATCTTGCTTATAAGTGAAAGGCCACCGCTCAAAAAATAGTCGCCACCGAGGCTGGAGTTGTTGTCTTTGGGTCCCAACCCATGCAAAGAAAACGAACGGACGTCGTTGGGTCCGCCGCAATTGAATCTATCTAAGATATTACTACGACGGCCCTGTGTGTTGAAAAGCGCGCCAGCACGAGTCGAAAACAACACAGAATGATTTCCGCTGAGCCTGAGTGACAGCTGACTCTCCCACACGAGTTTTGAGTACATTGCGCTATTCCACGAGAACAAACCGCAATGCTCAAGCCCCAAACGCGCAAAATGACCCACCAACGGAAGTACGTGATTGTCGCGGGTATCGTATTGTATGTTTAGAAGCAAAGATGATTTGTATGTATTTGCCAGTTGGGTCATTACCTGGAGAGAACGCAGGGCATGGTTTGACATACTTCTCCAACAATTCTCAAACGATAAGCTGTAATTTAAGGGCGAGTCATACCGCGTCAGCACTTTAGTAGTTACTCCTTTAGTGTCAACGCTACTCTGCAAAGCATCTAATTTACGTGTGTTCATATACACCAGTGTATTCCACAAGTAACGGGCGCTATTGAATACTGGTTGGGAGTAGTCAAGTAAATATGACGACGGTGTTTTCGTACCAGTGACTGCATCAAATACCAAGCTTTCGGCGCCGCCAAACATATTGCGCAATTGGAATTGGATGTATCCGTCACCCTCACCATTTCCTACGTTTGTTCCTGTTTTGGCGAAAAACCGCTTTTGTGGAAGCAAGTTGAATACTGGCACGACCTCGAGAGTGCTGTTCCGCGCCCAGGGTCTACGTGGGAGCGGATGGAGCAGTATCAAGCACTTTTGGAGCACCTGGTGTTGTTGGAGCGTGTGATAAGAGGCGTCTATGGCTTCTATAAAGTCTGATAAAGTGTAAAGGTCGCGTGAGAGCAATGGGCGAAGCAGCAGTGCCAAGAACAGGTCACGAAAGCTTTCGCCACTCGTAACCTGGACGTTTTTCACACGGATCGGGTACGTGGTGTTGTCGGCGAAGAGTTGTTCCAAGAACTGGCGGTTTTGGTCATTCATGAGCGTTTGACGCAGCAGAAGAAGTGCTGCGAGCGCTTTTTCGTCGTCATTTAGTGTTGTAGCGGAATTGCCATTTTCTGTGGCTCCGCTTTTTATTAATTTCTCTGCCAATTCTTCTTGGAGATCCATTTTGGTGGAGTTGAAATTTGGTAGAGTTGAGGTATGCAGGCGATGTGGAGATTTTATGAAGAACAACAACTAAATTGATAGGGGAAGAGAAATAACAATTATGAACAGTTGAATCAAACTTTATGATTCATGAGTGCATATTTACTTTGATAAATTATAAAATATAGGTAATGTTGCATATTCGTCGCATGAATGTCGTTAGCATTCGTTAATCAAGATAGAAACGAAAAACCTTCAGTTAATAAAACTTATTTCCGGTTGTATTTTTTCTAATGAAATGGGCATTTTCTTTTTGATTCTTCTTATCATTTGCAGTTAATAGAAGCCATCCTTTTACCAGATCTGAATCATCAATTAATCAGCTTAACATAAGATAATAAACTGAAAGGTTTGTACAATTATTCCTGGAACATCGTATATAAATAAATACATACACGGTCGTCCAACATTACTTTTTTCTTTGTCTTTCATCTCTCGTCATCAATTTCGTCTCTCTTCATTAATTTCATAACTTCTTCCTTCCTTTCATCTCCCATCTCTCATAATTTCACTCTCCCCTTTCATGATCCGGTCACTATGTCTCCGGCGGTACTATCGAGACTGTGGGAATCTCTGGAACCAATGGATTCATAAACTTACCGCTCGGGAGCTGAATTCCCGATAATAGTTCACCGTCCTGCTCCCGCTCATCCTCCTCCACCAACAATCGTATACATGCCTTGCCCAGCTCCGTCTGGAAATGGCGTCGTAACGCGTCGGCTCGCGCAAACTTCTTTCCACATCCAATCTCCCTCCCATCTCTGAGGAAACCCTTGCATGCATACTTCCGCTCTCCCAGATGCAAATCCTCGTGCCGTTTTTTGTCATGTTGCCGTGCAAACGCCTTCCCGCACATCAGGCAGATAAACGGTCGCTCGTCGGTGTGCGTTCGGAGATGTGACTTGAGATTGTATGGTCTTGTGAACCGTTTGTCACACAAGTGGCATGCGTACGCTGACGGATGCTTCTGTTTCCTCTTTGAAACTTGCATATTGGCCAAGTCGAGCATCCGCTGACGCGAGGCTTCTGCGGCGTCGTCATCTTCGCCGCCCAGGTCATCGTAGCCATGATTCAGTCCTGAGGGAGATCTCGATCGCGAAAGCATCCCGGAAGTATGAGAATTAGACCGTGATCGTGACCGTGACCGTGACCAGCCGCTGGTCTCAGAACCTATAGAGGACCCATTTTTACGTATGCTTAGAAGATCTCCCGGGTTAAGATGTACAGAAACACCCCCAAAGTCCGGATCCGACAGCATCTCCATTGACTTGGCGTTCTCGTTGGGGTCTGCTTCGTCTTTGGAGTCGCTCAAATCAGCGTGAGAGGAGTTTCTCGACGAGTTACTAAACAAAGAAGGGGTTCTTGCCGCTACAACCTCTGGCGGCTGGTCGATCGAGATCGTAACCTGGTTTTGGATGTTTAAATTGTTGACAGCAGGAATTTCATAGTCGAGTTGTATATAAGGAGCGTTCAAGAATTCGGCGGAATCAATTTGGGGTGGTGCATTCAACCCTGTTGAAAATGGAGCGGCATTTGCCCCAGTATAGCTGCCGTTAAAATTCACATTATAATTGTACAAGTTATTTTCTGTAAGCTGGTGGAATGTATCGTCCTGCGGCTGTAAGAATAGCCTCTTTGCGAGGGTTGCGTCGTAAAGTTCTTCGTTTCCCGAATTATCTACTCTTAACCGCATAAGATTAGTATTTGACACGGACTCTCCGAGTGTGAGCTCCTGGTCAAAGTCCTGTGGAAATCCAGCTGCGTCTACTACATCGTTTGAGTTGACTACACTTCCAGAATGGCTCAATTGCCCTACAGCGTCTTGAAAGGGCAGGCCAGGCGCCAGCGTGGCATCCGAAATTAGTGAGTGTACAGAGCGAGAGTCCGAATGGCTGGATGCGCCGTTAGAGGGGTAAGCGTACGTGGGCGAGAGAAATTCGTCCTTCTTTATCTCTTGCAGCGAATGAGGGAACACTAGGCCTGTGGAAAATTGCTCTGGCACTCCAAAGAGCATATTTGTAGTAGCTGTTAAACTTGATTGAGTATCCGCCTTATTCTGATTGTTTCCGTTAGTATGCACATCTGAGGTTACGTTCGCATTAACAATTGGATTTAAAGAAGCAGCTGGGCCGAAATTCAGGCTCCTATGGCCATTTCTTTCCACTTCTGGATGAAATTCTCCATTGGAAGCCGAATTTATCCTCGAGCGCGCATTTGCTGATGGTTGACTGGCGCTGTTTGTCTGAAGCGTCAAATCCTGAAATATTATCTGTGCGTCTGCATCTTGCGGCGTCTCTACCAACGAATACGACCCTAGTGTCGTGCTAGGAGAACTTAAGTTGACGAAATTGGCAAAATCTGCCTTGGTGAAGTCTCCCGGACCAAACTCCGAAGTTGTTGAGTTCTTATCATTCTCGGGCCGAGACATAGCCAAATCTTATATATGAATATATTTTTCCGGTTCTGATACCTGGTCTTGGTCCCAGATCACAAAATTCTTGTAGGTTTTGATGAGTTCCTTGTTCTTTTTTCCACTCTCAATGTGTCTCGTGACTGTCTTGCCTCTGAAAAAAGCTCTGAAATATATCAATTGTCTCAAATCCAAGCCACAATATAAATAGGGGAAATTAGATCGGATGCAATGAATGCGGCTGACTTCCTTCGAAACTCTTAGAGGTATCAAATTGTCTGATGATGAAGAGGGTTCTCCAAATGCTGGAGAAGTTTTGTGCAGGATAGTGTAAGCGATAAGAAGAAGATTTATCCGAATGAATTAATAAAGGAAAGAAAAGTTTCTTATCTATTTCTTGCTTTACTATTTAATTTGAGTTTCTCTTTGACGTGGTTTTATTATTTGAGCGAGGGCTTTGTTTTTAACCGTCTTTTAGTCACATTTTCCAATGGCTTTGGGTTTCCTAATATGGCAATATTTGCGGAACAAAACAGGTTTATGCCAGATTGTGTCTTTATCAGTACGTTTGGTAAATATCTGGACACATTTTCACTTTTAAGTCATGGGTGTTACTCTTAATGGTGAATTATTGGCCGAGGTGTACTCATAGTGTCAGGAGTTTAAGCAAGATCAAATCATGCTATGTTTTTGAATCGCGAAGCGAGAGACGCGATGAATTTTAATACATGATTTGTCAAAACAGTTGTATAACTGGGTATTCAAGGCGGGGATCAAAACATTTAACCTCAATTTAGGTAAAAAGCCTAACAATCATAGAGTTATTCGCCGCGGCCTAGAACCTAAGTAACGACTTAAAACGAGTAATTTGAAAAGAATGAGACCTTAAAACAATGACTCAGCTTTCCGTAGTATGAATTATTTTCGATTGCTTGTTGTTTCTTCTTTTTAGATTCGTGGATTCCTGCTGTGCCTTTGTTCATAAATTCTTTAAAATTATCTAACACGTTTGAAGAGAGACTGCGAACCGATTACATTCAGTGAAGGGACCTCTACTGGCTAATCAAGCAAACAACTAGTGTGAAGTGATCATTCTTTTGAATGTGTAATATCTGGAAACATTAAGTGAATTGGGTTTGAAATAATTCAAGAAGGGGCTTAAAGCTGGATTATAAATAACAGCATAGCCTTTGTATATTAGTCGCAAGACTTCTCAAAAAGATTCATTCCATTAAAAAGAATTGAATAGTTGTATTATAATACCTTTTGGGGCTCTTATAGCCGTTCATGCTGTTCTATGGGAACTACCACAAGCACTCGATCCGCGAGTTCAGAGACAGAGATTCAATCCAATCGATAGATTGTTTTAATAAATGAAAGGAAAACGTTCTCACTCTTGTCTAATGAGGCATCATGTTATATCGAAATGTCATTCACATATCAGCACAAAATTAGCCCCGACCTCGAGAACGTCAAAAATAATGGACGTACTAAGAGAAATTGAGCTTTTCATATTATCGGCTAATAGTCTCCGTTTCTTCCAATAGAGGAATCATGAGGACATTTAACAAGCTTGGCTTTCGACACGATGCACTCAATGTTCAAACACCAGGGCGGGAACGTCAAGTTGGCACAATTCTCAACTTGGCTCATATGCTCTTATATTTAAGGATACAACGCTCAGAAATAATCATAACGAACAGATATTTAAGCTGTGAGTTAGATTAAGCAAGCTTAGCAGTTAAAGCCTTCAGCGACAGGATATGGTTCAGAATTCTGACACAATACAAGGGTCTTCTATTAGAAATTCTCCAGCTCCTCTTCCTCGGTTTCTGCCTTCGCAGGTTTAGGTTACCATGTAGTAGCAGGAGGCAGTTCCAACTCCTAAACATGTCATCGAAGCCTTCTTAAAACTCTTCATAAAAATTTCGCCCTCATTAACAGCATCCAATTATGTCTCAACTAAAACGCCAAGAGAAAAGACCAGTAGGAGATCTAAGTTGGACTAGTTCACTAAGATATCCAACCAAAACGAGTCATCGCCTGAAAGCACAAAAAATTAGATTTTTAAGTTCTCACTTCATCCAATTGCTCTTCTATAATTGGCGATTTAGCGGATTTCTAGAGCTGGTATTTCTAAGTTTGTCAATGAGACATGAGATCAGCTTCCCCCCATAGTATGGCCGGATTCCTCCTGAGTTTAACTGTTTTTATATTTGTCGTAATTTGAAAACTCCTTGAATGAACTTTTTTCATGATTACTTCTGCTGTCGTAGTTCATTTTAGGGATCTTCACCACAAAATTGTTCAAAAATGCAAGTTAAACTACTCAAAAAACATTCAAAATACCTAGGTAAAATAAAGAAGCAGGATAGAATCAACACTTTACTCGTTTCATTCTAGAAAGAGCCATTTTAATATCTCTTTTTGCTTGTTTTCGAAAATACCGATCAAACCCTCGTTTGGCCTAGCGGTTAACACCCTGTTTTTACGGACCTGGACGACTTACAGTCCCAAGTTCGAACAGGAAAGGAGACTGATGGATTTCGTGTGCAGTCCTTGTTGTTTTTGTGAACAATTTACCTGTTTTGGCGGTTTAGTGAAAGACTCTTTAAATGCTGTTTTAGGCACCAAAACGGCTAATAATTGTCAAAAAAAATTATCTGAGGACCCGGCGCTTACGTGAATGTATACAATAGTACAGTTATTTTGAATACAAATTTCTTGCACGTTCCGTGATGTGTGAAAGTTGTCACGGGCAACCCGAGCACAAATAAGTACAAGAAGATAGATCGAAACATAAAACATTGCCAGGAAATCATTCATACATATTTCAAAAGCACAAAAAGCTTTATAATTGTCGATTTTCTATGCTGATGACTACTGAACCGATTTACAATCCACTACTACGTGCCACACATCTGGCGCAAAAGTTTTGACCTTTTCTATCGAAGGTGAACCACCAAACGTTTCGGAAACTTCTGCAGCCAATTTCCCAAATTCTTTTATATGCACATTCTCGTGGACATGAACTATTGTATCAATAACACTCTGTTTAGTTAACTGTCTGGCGATGGGCCACGATTGCTTCAGCGACGGTAGAAGACCAAGATTAATGTGGGCAATAGCAAGTGATTCTAACCCAGTCAATCTGTCTAAGGCTCTCTCGTTGCTTTCATGAAAAACAAACGCTTTTATGCCGGCTTCCATATCAACAAGAATATCTTTGGCACTCAATTTCTCATTCTCAGTTATCAATCGATACTTGTGCCCATTCTTCTGTAGACCCCTCAAAAATCCCTCAATCGACCACCTGTTAATTTCCCAGCAAAAGAGCGTAGCACCGTTGGCCAAATATGACAAAGAGAAGTATCCGATTCCCGCGTAAAAATCGACCACCACGAGATTTGTTAGGTTTTTATACTGCAAAAGACGCTTTTTTTCCTTAATGTTTCCACGCGAGAACATCGTGTATCTGGGCGCCCACGTTTGGTAGATTTTGTTTTGAATTGTATGGCACCAAAACCCTAAATTAAGGTCCTCTAGTGTTGGGGAGCTATAGGACTGGGCCGTGGGTTCAGAGCCAAAATCTCCGTGTAAAGGAACGAGGTTGAATGGTCTTCGCATAATGTCTTCTTCGATTATAGGCTTATTAACTGCAAAGTGGGTAATGTGGCCAGGGAAGAGCGGTACAAGAGCCTTAAAGTATTCTGAGAGATTTTTCTCCTTCATTAGAAGCTCCCATGGTTCAGAGTCGTAGGTTCCGGGCCCAAAGAGCACCATGGGCGTGTAGATCGACCATTTCTTAGGTAAAGTAGAACAGAGCTGTGAAATGCGACCTTGAGGGACATTGGAGTCTTTTAGCCACGCAATTGTAATGCTTTCTATAGTCTGAGTCTCAATTTGTGGAATTTCCGCTGCTTCTATCACCACAGCATCTTGAAATTCGGATAAGTTGTTGCGTAGTGTTTCAGGGTCTACCTCTGTGAGGATGACGAAATGAGAGTCGTGTTTCACTACTTGTACAGCAGAGCCATAATTCTGTAATTCTGAAACAGCATTTTTTATTTTTTTAACGTTCTGTGCGTCTTTGATGAGGAGTTGGCTCATTGTAGTAGATAAAGGAGATGAGATGCGGGATGGGATGGGATGATGAAGGGAGGATGAGTTTGTGGGAGAGTTGGAAAAAATTCAATATAGGTAATTGAGGTCGTTCGAATGAGTTTCAATTTTTGTTGGGGTTTTGTTAGAAAATAGAAGGTTACGGGGTTTGTTCCAAAGCGATTGGAAGAAAAAGGGAAGAAAAGGAAAAGGAAGACTTTGGTGAAAGTTCATTGATTGTTCGCCTTGTTTTAAGATATTTTCTTTGTCTATTTCCTCTCTCTTGTTTCTGTTTCACTAAGTTTATTGAATTCATTTTTAGTCAAATAGGCTCACAAAGTAACCCAATCGCGCCTTATCCTTCAAACTTTATTCTTTTAATATCTTGACTTAACTCCAATTTCTCCAATTTTCCCCTTAAAGGCCATTTTACGCGTCTTTGACGAGAAACAGTCCTTTAGGAAACTTAAATACCCCCTAAAGGACCACATCTGCCCGAAACAGATAACAAAAAATGAATGTCTCCCCGGCGCTTCATTCAATCTACTGAATTCCATCTAAAATTCACGACTTCAATATCTCCTCAACGAGCCAGCTGTCCCTTTTGCATTTTGCCGAAAACGGAATCATACTACACCACAAAACCGTCCAAAACCCACCAAAATTCACCAGAAAAATATCCTCAAAATTCCTAATTCCACCTGATTTCCCCCCTATGTGCCCCATTCGCCCTTCTTCCAATTTCCCTTCTCTCAATTTCCCTCTCGCCTATTCCCTATCCCTTAATCCCATAACTCGTGGCTCAACACAGTAATTACCACACTACCACTTCTTCCACGCCCCGGCACGTCGTCGTCGTTCCACTCGTTCCACTCGTTTCGTTTGTTGTTTTTGTGTTTTCCGCCGCCTTCTTTTTCCTCGGGCTCGCGTGTTTATTCTAATTCCTCGGTTTCGTCGACTGACACCTTCTGATTGATTTTGTTATTCCGGAGGCTGGACCCCGTACTCGTCACGGTCCTCGTTCAATTTTCTTTAACTTGGAAAGTTTTTTTGTTAATTGGGATTATTACACCTACAATATTAGCTGGATTTGAAACTACTGCAGCTGTTGACACTGAAAAGAAAGCTACACTGAAGTGGGCTATAGATAACAAGCTATAGACAAGATATTTTAAGGGAAAGAAAATAAGTTTTAGTTTCTTCTTGTGCCGCATCGAAATCGGCTGTATTTACTAGGTTTCCTGTATTCCCAGATTCCTCGTTTTCCTCCTGAGTCTTCACTTCAACTCCTTCAGTTCTAATGACCCAACCCGCCATTCCCCTGTCTCAACAATCGTCCCTGAGCGACGTCAATGTAGCCAGTGCAACCTTGGGCGGCAGAGAAACATCCAAAACCATCTTGTATGTTGGCAACTTGGCCAAGACCATCTCTGAAGATAACCTTAAGGATATCGTCCAGGCAGCAGGCCCTGTGATCTCCGTCAAGATCTTACAAGATAAAAACAAGCTCGACTTCAACTATGCATTCGTGGAGTTCGATTGCGAGGCGACAGCCGCCACCGCGTTACTGTCATTCAATAACACAAGTATCAATGGCCATGAGGTTAAGATCAATTACGCGTACCAATCGTCAACGTTTTCGTCTTCGCAGAACGCAGACGGCCAATTGTTTAGTATATTTGTAGGAGACTTGTCTCCCGAGGTGGACGACGAGGCTTTGCACAACTTTTTTTCCGAGTTCAGTTCATTGAAACAAGCCCATGTCATGTGGGACATGCAAACGTCGCGCTCACGCGGGTACGGCTTCGCCACGTTCAAAGAGGCTGCTGACGCGCAAATGGCGTTGCATTCAATGAACGGACGCGTCCTCTTGGGGAGAGCGGTGCGTTTGAATTGGGCTTCCCATAAGCTGTCAGGTCAGAAGTCTGGCCGCTTCAAGAAGAATTTCCGCCCACAAATGCAGTCTCCCGGATTTGATTACACGTACTCGGCGCCGCAAGATATGCCATTTGATGCCAATTACGCCTACGCTGGCTCTTTTGGTGGTTCTATGGGTGAAGGCTACGGGAACGTTTATGGCGCCGCGTTCAACAACAGCTACCCCGAAAACGTAGCCATGGCGTTCCCACGCGATTTTAACGACGGGTACGCTAACAAGTTTGGTGCCAGCCTTAATGGATACACTCCATCATTTACTCTGGAGGGTTTTACCGACTTGAGCACGCCGCCCACGGCCAGTTCCGAGAACCTGGTGATTCCAGGGCTAGAATCTCATGCTGGCGAGCCCTCAATGGCTCCTCAATTCGACGCCGCCGCTCGACAGGCTCCTTCGTGGCAGACCACCGTTTACGTAGGCAACATCGCGTACTTCACACAGGAGACGGATTTGATTCCGTTACTTCAAAACTTTGGTTACATCTTGGATCTCAAGTTTTATCCCGAAAAGGGCTGTGCGTTTGTGAAGTTTGATTCACACGATCGAGCAGCGTTGGCCATTGTGCAGTTGGCCGGCTTCAACTTGAATGGCAGACCATTGAAGTGTGGCTGGGGGAAGTCAAGACCACCACAAAGCGCGTATGCGGGCTTTCCGCCGTCGTTGCCCCAGATGTATTCGGGTGAACACGGACAATAGAGTAGAACAGTAATACTTTGAATTTAGAGAATGATGTAGATAATTAAATGGGCGCCAGCTTCTCGAGGCATAGCGAGTTATGATTTGGGATCATTTGAATTGCATTTTTAGGTAGTGTTTCGTATGTTTGTGTGTTTCAATGTTAGTGCACCCCTGATTTATCCAATAGAAACAAGTTTTCGCTTATTTTATTATTCCTGGTCGAAAACCTAAATAAAAACTATTTTCCGTTCTTTCAAAATTGTTCTGCCCTATTAAACCTCCTACTGTCCATCTCTTTTATTTTGTGTCCAACAGAACCAACCAGTGGATACTCAAAAACCACTCCAAAAGACACAAAATGAAATTTACCACTCAATTCCATGATTCCTCTTCACGTCCAATTTTTTTGGACCACATCTTTTGCTTTTTGGAACTGCACCGTGGTCTCCCCCGCCATCTCATAATTTCCATGAAGGCTCTTCTCTTTAGCACTGACAGCACTGCAAGACCTCCAAATATACGACGTCTAATTGCATTCTGTGATATATATTTACGACGCATATCTACGACAATCGGCGTCTATCCAGGAATCGACAAGAGCCCTGTCCATTTGCATTCCAGTGCTCCTATCCAAGGCTCCTCATCGAGCTTCGCTTCTTCCGAAAAGGATTGGCTCTCATTAATAAATAGAGCGCCTTCCTTCCTGCTCCACGGCTTTATGTATGGAGCCCGTTTCTCCTACATCGTTATTGTCTCGTTCCTTCTTTGTCTTTCCCTTCCGTCGATTTCCCACCTTACTCCCTTGTTCGCTGGCACCGCCATCGTCTCTCTTTCTCTGTTCCCCGAATTCGTCACCTTGTTTGTCGAATCCAAGCTCTCGCTCCGCCTAACCGTCGCCGTAGTTATCGGAGCGCTTTCTCTCTCGTATTTCGCACCTCCGTCGTTCCTGATATCTCGCTGGATTCCCAGATTCTTCTCACTCATGGCCCAACCTCGTCAAGCGCTCGCCAGGGGCCGTTTTGGTAAACACAAAGTTAGCCGCGAGGCCAAGTTTGCCTATAGAAATGGTGGCGAAGTTGGCGGCTTGACCAATGAGGGCAACACCTGCTTCATGAACTCGGTTCTTCTGTCCTTGGCCTCATCACACTCGCTCTTACAGTTCATTGACAACAGTATATACGAAATCGTAGACGCTCCTGATGGGTCCGTGGTTAAAACGAATGCCACCAAACGGAATATGGCTTTCACTGTGGCTTTAAAGCGTTTGTTAGACGATCTCAATGGAGCCTACGGTCTGCGCGGCAAAGAATTCTCTACGCGACTCCTAATGAAAAAAATGTCCGATGGACCCAAACAGAATTTTTTCATGGGCTACAATCAGGAAGATGCACAAGAGTTTTATCAGCTTGTGATGCGTAAAGTCGAAAAGGAGTTCAAAAAAAACCAGGAAGAATCGACACCGGAACTAGAAGAGAACAGCGATACTTCAGAAGATACAAGCTCTTCAGAATCTTCTAAATACGTTTCCATAGACTTGGTTCCCGACTATGTTTCCGGTTGCAACCAAATTGGTCATCTTGGGAAAGTTTACGTTCCTGCGCACCAAATTAATCCCAACATTGCTGATAGTTCCAGACAGCTCTACGGGATGGACTTGGTGACACCTGTAGACGGTATTGCTGCCGAGAGAATCGGCTGTGTAAACTGTGGTGAGACTGGCGGTATTCGTTATTCAGTCATCAGTGGGCTCAGTTTGAACTTGCCATATGAGCAGGGCTTTAGCCCACGCTACGACTTAATTGAGCTCTTGAAGCAGTGGGAGAAACCAGAAATTATAGACGAGGTGAACTGTAACAGATGCGGGTTGATGCAAACGAAGCAGTTCTTGCTGGAAAATACAGATACGGCCATCAACGAGAAGTTGATAGCCAATTTCGAAAAGCGCGTCGCGGAAATTGAGCAGGAGCTCGCCAAGGACGCCATTTCTGACGAGGTGTTCGAGAAGTTGACCACGAAGCAAATGACACGCAAAACATCGAAACTGAAGCAAATTCTACTCAGCAGACCTCCTCCACTCTTGTGTATACACATCAACAGATCTGTGATCGACCCACGGACGTTCATGATTGTTAAAAATCCTAAAAACTTATCATTCCCTGCAGAATTGGATCTTAATCCGTTTGTGGCGGTTCCAGATGATATAAACATGGACGCAAGACTTCCGTTTAAGAGACGTGATGTCTCAAAGGAGCTCTCGAACGAAGAAATGGATGACGCAGCCACCGCAGACTCGCTGGATTCGATGATCAACCTTGAGTCTAAAATCTCCCAGAGCGACAGCGAGGCTGAAGATGACACCAAAGAAACACAATCAGCCATCGACTACCCACAGATTGAAGAGAAATTGGTGACCGGACAAGTGCCTTTTGCGTTGAACAAGGACCTTTTGTATAACTTGAAGGCAGTCATCACGCATATGGGTACACATCACTATGGGCACTACATCTGTTACCGGAAATGGAGAGGATCATGGTGGCGTGTCAATGATGAGATCGTTTCTGTTGTGACGGAGGATGAGGTTCTTCGCGCACCTGGAACGTTTATGTTGTTTTACGAGCATAAAAACGCCGACACCAGCGGTTTACCGGACTTCGAGGATCAGTCAACTTCAGATATGCCCGTAGAAGAAGAGGATCAGGAGTTTCTGCTGTCGCTGGACGAAAAGGAGAACACAGAGGGTGAGGAATTGTTCAGGGGCGAAAATGACACTGCCGACAAGCTCTTTCCGGGAGCCACCTTTGAAGTAGAGGAAGAGAGAGCGTTCGTTTAGGTCAAAAAAAAAAAATCAAATTTGGATGAGACTCGCAATTAAAAACAATCTTGTTGGCATATCTCAATCGGATATGGCTGTAAACAAACGTATTACGAGCCAAACAATCTCATCATTTAATAGGTAAATTTACAAAAGAACTACATATTCTGAAATGAAGAATTCAGCAAAACATAAATTATATTTTCAGATACTTTTATCTCATTTACGTCCTTTATCTCAATTACCAAGGTTACATGTCTACCCCACGTTTCGCGCGATGATCATCGCAAGATCCATCTTCACCAATGGGAAGAAAACTCAAGGGCCGTCAATTGACGGGAAAAGGCCTTAAAGGTGCACTCCAAAAACATCAAATCCTCGAGAAACACAATGCAAAACAATCACAAACTCTTTCGAAAGAAGAACAACGCCGCAAGGACAAGTCGGCATCGATGAAGAGTGGTGGCAAACCGAAAAAGTCTGTGCAGAAGCAAAATCCTCAGAAAAAGGCATTTATCCCGTTTTCTAAGGATGAGACGGTGTTGCTTGTGGGCGAAGGCGACTTTACGTTTGCGCTTTCGTTGCTCACGCAGAATTATGTGGCGCCAGAAAACTTGATTGCAACCAGCTACGACTCACATCTGGACCTAGTGGGAAAGTACCCTGACGTCCAGAATGTATTGGATAGTCTCACAGAACTCGGTGCTACCGTCGTGCATGAAGTCGACTGTACCAAGCTTGCGGGCACGCTTGGGTTGAACAAGAAACATAAAACAGCGCTCTTTTCGCCCGCTAGAAGACTCAACTATATCTTGTTCAACTTTCCGCATACAGGCAGAGGCATGAAGGATGTTGACAGAAATATTCGTGATCATCAGAAGCTCGTTTTGGGGTACTTCCAGAACTGCAAGGAAGTGTTTGATATCGTAAACGGAAATGCTGTGGCGCGAAATGATTCCGGGTATGAGAGTCTTTCAAGCGATGTGAATAAGCAGCGGATTATCTTGTCTCTTTTTGAAGGAGAGCCATACATCTCATGGGGAGTTAAGGCTCTTGCCAGAAACGTGGGGTATCGAGTTGAGCGCTCTGGCGCCATGGATTGGACGGCTTTTCCCGGATACCACCATAAAAGGACCAACGGTATTCGTGATACAACTAAACCTGCTGCAGAACGTGATGCACGTATATACGTTTTTGACAAGGCCTTTACAAAGGAGGAGTACGAGAAACTACATAAGAAGAAGGATAAAGGTGGCGATAGTGACAGTGATAGCGAGTGAATGGTATAGAAATGTAATAGAAATGTGAGGGAATCGAGAGCTTAGTTTGAAACTTAAGCATGGTGAAGATTGAAGAAGAAATCTGCTCTTGTAATGGAGTCATTTCAAATCCGATGCTTGTTGAAATCTTCATTAGTGATATGGTTAACTCTCATGACTGATTGTCAACTTTGTAGATGCTAACTTTCATTCCAACCAGAACGATTGTAGATGAGGGTTGAAGACACAAGTTTATTAATGTACTTAGAAGATTTTGATGCTTTCTGTTTGATTTTGGTGATTTTAACAGAAATGATCGAATCAGATACTATTTGAAGTGAAATCCTCTTGTGATACTGATGGTAAGAGATATGTTCGAAAGGAAAACTCGTCTCTCAAAAAGACTTCATCTATATTGACTTTTCAAAAATTGTAGCTCGATGTGGAAATGATGGTTCTAGGATGCAGCAGCATTTCTGAAAAATGCACTTTGAAACAGTATTGGATGCATCAGTCCTTGAGCTTAAACTGCTAGTAGAACGCGGACGTAATTCAAATTTTTTTTTATATCAAAAACGGATTTATCGCTTATCACTTATTCCTCGGAGGCTCATCTTTATCTAGTCTTTATCTAAGAGAAAATTAAGAGGAAACGGAATACAATAAGCAAGACTATTGCAGAGAGTAGAAAACATCGTTTAATAACTCGATCTCTTGTCTATTTGCGCCCTGGATCTCTCAGATACCTTAGCTCATTATCACACTCAATATATTCCAAACAAGCTATACAAAACCTCCGTTTCTTAAATTAGTTCCTGTTTTCTCAAGAATAAATTCAATCCTTCTCGCCTTCGAAGTTAGCATAAGTTCCAGACTTTTGACTTCCAGTGTCATGAGTTCGACCATTCTCATAGATACATTTGTTGTAATCCTGATTGTTTCCATTCTTACTTCTCCTACCACTGGAGACCTGCTTGCCTTCATCTAGGTAGTCCATGCCGGCGCTTAAAAGACTTCGAATAATGCCAGGCTTCTTGCCTTTAAATGTTTTGTAGCCGTTGTCAATGTAACCGTCGTTGTTGTAGTTGTCATTAGAGCTTCTATAATTGGGAGGGGAGTAGTCTTGATAGCGGTCGCTGTACCTACTGTAGTTGTAGTTGCTCCTACAATTTTCACAATAATTGACTCCATACTGACTTTCACCAATGTAGCTGTTTTCATTCTTACGGTTGCATAAGACTAGCGATTCAACTAGTCCACCCAAGATGGTGGGTCTTCTGCGACGGTTCCCATTAGCGTTGCGGGTTTGGGCCTCTTCCGGCCTGTTAGATATTGCTTCACTAAGAATATCTCGAAGGCCAAGTTTTTCGTCTTTTCTACCGCCGTAATTGAAACCTCTCTGGTCTCCTTTGTGCCGGCTTTCTTGGACTTGGGCTACATAATTACTGTAGTTGTTATTGTGACGGTTGCCGTAGTTATGACCGTCGTTGTCAGCGTTTTGGTAATTATATCCGTTGCTCATATTTGATGACATCTGAAAAAAAAATCCAGGGGGTCACAACTTCTTAAATAGTGCAGCGTTTTGGTAAACGGAAGAAGAAGCATATATCGGACTAGGATGATTTCCGCCGTATAATGTCTTGCAGATAATTGTTTGCAGTCAATTACTTCTCCATTTTCGGAAACGTAAAAACAGCCGCTGACAAGTTAAATGTCTCTGGCTTACCAATTCCAAAGAAGCTGTATGATATTTGAATTCTAGTTTTTCAAGTTATCTTTTCAAGTTTCCATTCAAACAAGTCAACATCCAATAATTTTGAATGATCCTGCAAGAACCCATCAGAATAGCGCTTATCTAAGCGAAAATTTGTGTTATATGTAGGTTACCTGTGGACATTAAGGGCCAGAGGGGAAAATAGACAGAGCACCGATGGGGTAAATGAAACTTTCAATTGGCCATTTTCTATCTCATAACGATAAAGGAGTATTTTTTGTGTTGCGTCACTGTTTGTCAAAGCCAAGCGTCTAGTGTCAGGCTATGCTCTCAAAATTTAACTCGATCGAATCGAAAACAAAGGACAATGAATCTTCGTTAAAATTTTCGTTTTTCAAAGAAAATTAATTTCGAAAAAGCGCTCAATTCTGTTATGGTATGGTCGAGAGTTAACATAAATCTTACTCAAATATTGTCCAGAATTCAAAACATCTCATTTGGATCAGCACCTCAGGGTCCAAACTCCTTCAATACATGTACATGTTTCATACAATCTTGCGTTTTCTGCGTTCTCTGCACCTCATACTGTTTCATTTTATTGGCTTGTAAGTGGAGCCCTTCCACCATTGGTTGATCAGCTCTACAACATAGAAGAGAGTTCATTCCGGTTAAACAGATTTGAGTTGTAGTTCCGTTGTAGCATTGAATTGGTGTTAGTATGGGCTAACACATTGGGATAACAGGCATTACTGATTAACAAGCTTTCATTCAAGTTCAAAGCCTGTAATTCAAGCGAATTTTCAAGAAAAGTTGAATATTATAATTGAAAGTACTTGGTGTAGATGAACCATTCTGTCAATCTAGCAATAAGACACAAAGATGACAAAGAGACGCTTTACATCACATTGTGCAACATCCAAAACAGATAAATATGTTTAATTACGCAGGAAATACACGGACGCAGTCATCAACCAAGAACTTTTCCTTCGTCAACGGGTCGTAGACTCGGCCCTTGCACTTGTCCAGACCCCGGTGTGCCAAAAGCTTGTTGAATGGATATATGTTGCCATTCGGAAGCATGAACGGATCGTTGAATATGCTGGTAATGAGCAGACCGTAGGGTAAACTTCGACTAAGCGCATACAATTCAGGCGAGCACACCGGGCATTGGTTGATCTTCTTCAACTTATCATAGTAAAAATTTGGACCGCGGAAAATGAGATCCTTACTACTTCTGTGTTTCTTAGGTTTGTCATTGTCTTCCGAGTCCGCTTTGAAGATGGTGTTTGATCTGTAGCAGAAACACGATTTGGTTTTCAAACACGAGAGCCCTGCTGACAAGTACACCAACAATGGATATGTGTGTGTGATCCCATAAATCCTCGTGTAGTCCTCCGTGAAACAGTTCGCGAGGCGGGTCCAGCCCAATTCCATTTTACCTCGGCGGCTCGAGAGAAGCTTGTTGTTGTGGCTAGGTTTCCCATTTTTCGAGAGAATCGAGAATAATATGTTCCCTGGGGCTATCACTTGTAAAAAACCTGCACTGGAGGTTAAGGACGCGCCAAGCTCAATGAGCCGATCCGAGTTTAGAAGGAAGTTGGCTTCTTCTTCAATGGAATAATTGGATTTCCGAGCATAAGCCGCCAAGTGGAGCTTACTATACGCCACCGCCTCGTGGACTTCACCTTTGCTTAATAAAAGTAAGTATTTACAGTAATGGATCTCAAACTGGAGGTTCAGTCCGATCTTCTTGAGGGCGTTCCGATTGTCAGTGTACCACGCCGTAATCAATTCTAGGTCATGCTTTTCCGTTATTGACAAAAATACCTGGTTAAAGTTTTCATAGACATCAATGTCTATAAGGTCCGCAAGCGGGAGCTTGGCGTTTTTCCCAAGCTTTTCCGCCACGGCAACGCCAGTGTTACGTGTGTGATTCAAGTTGGATTTAAGCAAGTAATCTATTATTAGAAGATTTGCCTCATCGCGAAGCCATCCAATCAAGTCCTCGTTGTGGAAATCGAGCTGCAAGTCATCGCTTTCGGCGCCGTCTTTGGGTTTGATAGTATACTGCCGTAGATGGGCCATTCTGGCCGCACGTGCCGTTAATCGCCTCCGAATATCACTATCGCTCTCCACAAGCATTTTGAGTTTTCTTTGTGTCTGTTCAAAAGACTTAATGAGTTTTCTAACCGCTGCAAGTTTCTGTTCTGGGGATATGCTCGACAGTTCTATCTTTGCGGTCTCGTCCATAAGCAGCTTGCGAGCCTTTTCAATCAACTTCTGTATCGCCTTGAGATTTTTCTTTAGTAGCTCGTTTGGCACGGCGAAATTGACCTGGTGGGTCTGGATCATAAAGTTGAGTGTGGGTTCACTCATTGCGAGAGAATGTGGGGAAGAACAGTTATTAGTAATACGACACTTTTGATTGATCAATCCTGAAATTCTTAAGTTCTCAAGGGCTCAATTCCTTCCAAATAAGAACTGAATTGAGAATAATGTGAGAGACTGTTGTAGTAATCAAAAAAAAATGCGATAAGCAGAACGAAATATGGGGTCCGGGGCTTGTGTGCAGGCAGATGCAAAAACGTAACTAAACTACACAGAAGTAACAAAATGTACAAAGTCTCAAACCTGCCATTCCGTTCTATTCCCTCTTCTATACCTCTTCTGTATCGCTACCTACTGAAAAGTTGTTCGAGTCGTCGCCAAACTCACTCATCTCCACTTCTTGTTCTAAGGTGGTATACCCCTTAGCTTGACGAACCGCACGAGTGATGCCATCATAGAAACTGGCCACTTGTCGGAGCCCACCACGGTACAAACCGGTCATGGCTACGAGCATCATCACAAGCAACAGCACTTGCACCAAGGGCCATGACTTTTCCCCGTATGCAGATTCGTAGTCGAAGTACTTATACGACCCGGAAGCCAGAGGGATCTCGAATCTTGGCCTGTAGAATGAGCCACTCTCGGATCCAAATACAAATGTATTTTGTTGTGGTTTGTAGCCCGGCCGCTCGATGTCTTGGGTTCCACTATGATTCGTATAAGCTTGTACATATTCATCATTGGCATAGAGAACAGCGCGGCCCAAAGTCCAGGTCAACTTTTGCCCATCTATTTTCTCCTCGAGTTCGAGCATAGGTCCGTGGTCTCCTGTGTTGGGAAATCCGAAGCCTACATGGAGAACATTGAGGATCCACGAAGATTGGAAACAGAGCTTGCCAATATCAGGCCACTCTTGATTTTTTTTCAACTTCTCCAACTTCTCGTTGTCGAGTGAGCAAACTTTTTTAGTTGCCTCGTGGAATTCCTCGTAGTTGTATGAGTGGCCCTTTTTCTTGTCGATGTACCCCAACTTCTGAAGGTCAGACAAAGCTTTTTTGTACTCACTTACACCCACGAACTTATCATTTTGGAAATCAAACGCCGGGTGTGCCGAGTTCGCAAGACACGAGCTGATTCCGTCCTCTGAGGTGATATCATGACAGTCTGAACTCTCCAGCCCCAGCAGGTTTTCTTCAGGCGACTTGTAATATTCAGAAAAAACTGAAAAAACTGAGCTGATACATATGTCGAAATCTCCGGTTCCAGCGAAATTAATACTGGTGCCGTTGATCTCTTCATGGAAGTAGTGCCCCTTAGCCCAACATGGATCTTCCACATTAGACCCCAGGATGCTTGCGTTCTTCAGAGCAAGATGTTCTAGAAATTTGCGACGCGCCTCGCTTTCACCGAGTCCCAAAAAGGACCTTGTACATACATCAAAGAAGGACACTTTTGGCGCCGAGTACAGATCCTTCTTACTATGCTGTGGCAATTGCGCCAAAGAAACATTGTAGAGACTATCGCGGTGCTTTTCGGCCTCGGTCTTGTTTGGTTGGAAAACCACTTGTGTAGACATGCCGCCCATATCGAGAAAGCCAAAAGACGTATCTGGTTCAAATCCTTTGAGATAATTGAGAGCAAGCCATCCATAAAGACCCTCAGTCTCGCCATCGATGATGTTGACGTGCGAAGCGCAGTCTGGAACGTAGAAATCAGAGTCATTTTGAAGAATACTACAAACTGACTTTAAAACGAACTCCTGCTGATTTGGGGGTAAAAGACGCATTCCTGCGGTTGCGTGAACAAAGATTGGCGTTCTATAATGCTGTGACTTGGGAACTACGTCACTGGCGAGTCTAAGAAGTGACTTTATGTGATGTTCCAACTCTTTAGGGGAATCATGAAGCGTGGCAAGGCCCACGTGTTCGACCTTGTGCCAATGCTTCAAGTTGAAGACTCTGGGAAGGTCAATTTGCGATTTTGACTTGGACTTTGACCTGGAGTTCAAATTTGACCTGGATTCTGGCTTGGTATTAGGCTTGGATCCATAGTCTGAGCTGCATTCGTTCCCCAGCTCTTTTGCATTCCTTATCGTCTTTTCCACGTCTGTTTCATCGTCCGAGTCATCGTCGGACTCTTCTTCCAAGATTTTGGAGTACTCCTTCAGAAGGAAATCAGCATTCTTCGCCATGGCAACATATGGATTCAACCAGCTATATACGTATACTCTGGAGCCATGGGATCCTGCGTCCACAACTACAAAGTAGTCGTATGGGATACTCTTGAGGTAATTAGGCTGTATCTGAGGTTTGATGTGGGTCTTTGTCCCCATTCCTGGTAAGTCACTATGAGTGGTGGGGTAGATTAGATCAGGGTCTGGTAGATAAGAGAAAAAGGGGTGACTGAAAACGTTAGCTTTGAAATGAGAAAATTAGGGCAAATGGGATAACATTTTGGAGAGTCTTTTTTGGAGATTATTTTTGTAAGTGTTTCTTTTCTTATCCGCTCTTAGTTGAATGTTAAGTTTGAGAGTCTGGTGAAGTACGGAAGAGGAAATATAAAAGGAAAACGGCTTTTTGAATTGGTTCTCTGTTCTTTTTTGCCTTTTCAAATTTCAAAATGACACCCACTTGGGTCCTCTGGCGTCATTTGTTTCTTAAGAAATTACTCCTAAAACAAAACTGTGGAAATTAAATAGTAATAAATTATAATTCGAAAACTTGTATCCGTTTCTTCTGTCTTTATGCTTGTAAGGGTCTAAATCGTTGATATGCGTTTTGTTCGTTTTCAGTTTTCGGAAAGACAGTCATGATTCTGAAAAATTAAAAAATAAGAGCCTCAAGTGAAAATAAAAAAACTTCAAAAGGTCGCAATAAAATGTTTTTGCAAGATATGAAAAAAATACCTATTAAGGATTTAAGTCCAGACATGTATCTTTGTAATGAGCCCAAGATCTATCCATTTTACCAATTTGGCTCTCATTGACTGTTGTCGAACCTTGTGTGGCGAATGCACAGTAAAGTTACATTTAATATTTTGGTTGAAGGTCGATTCAATTATCAGATATGTTAGAGACTGACTTATTCGCTTTCTCGGTAAGAAAGAGTACCACGAAGTTGGTTTAAACAAGGGCACATTCCAAATCGGGCAATTTCCCTCCCAAAAAAGTCGTATTTACGACTTGGTCGTTTTTTTTATTGCGCTTACTAATCGATGAGGTATATCTCTGCAATGAAATTGAACCGTAGAGGTGGGCGCCAAGGAGTCCGACAAAGAGCCTCGATGTACCCGTAAACCCATATCGCATCGAGTCAGTCAAAAAAAATTTAGCAGAAACAATTAGCTAAATGTTCTAGTCTCTATTATCGCGGAAGGGATATTTCAAAGAAGCTTGTATTAGGTTCAGCCTATGATGTAATTGATTTCCAAGGCGTCTATGCTTTTACCTAGGAAAAACCATCTACAGAATTGAAAGAAGACTTCCTCTCTCTGAATTTTCCCCCCTTTTTGATGAATTATCGGTTGTGAGTAGTGATGATGCTCTTACATGGCTTTTGTAAACGAGAAATATACCCAACATGCACGTATACCCAGATGTTATTCAAACAAATAAGACGAGCATAGAAGATTATTGAAGAAGATAATATTTATTTTGCGAATTTTCGTCATGATGATACAAAAGAACATCTGAAGAGATTTTCTACTGGACCATAAAAGTTGATTCTTTCAAGAACAAAACCAAATACAGGAAACATTTTCACACCAAAAATAGTTTCCGTTTTGAAAAATTTCTCAAAACTTCCCCTTTCATTTCCTACTTTACTTCAAATGTAAGCGTTCTTATCTCCACACAGAACCTGCACAATGCCAGGATAAGACCCACGTCAAAGTTGCTTAATCTCCAAACTCCCACTACATAAAACGTCTTCAATAAATGCCACGCTACGTGATTTTAGGGTATGTAGCCAAGACCATCTATCCGAGTCAGCTTAAGGTGCGGCTCCGTCCCGCATGAGATCTCCTCAAGTTAACAATTTCCAATTACAAGGCTCTATCAACAAATTTGTAATCTCTAACTTGACTTCCCTCTCAATCGTCTTTTTCGTCTTCTCACTCTTTTTCCTTTTTTTCACTTCTCTTCACTTCCCCTTTCCTTCTCATTTCTCAATTCCTTACTAACTTCAGTTCCGGAATCATCGGGCTTTACACAGGGCTCCAACTCTTGGAAAATAAAGTTTCTCCTTCAGAGATCCAGGTAATTGCAGAGTTTATGCCTGGAGATGAGTCGATCCGGTACACCTCGCCCTACGCCGGAGGAAACTTCTCGTGTATTACTGGAAATGATCCAGAGACTCTCGCTTTCGACAAATTCACCTACTGCAACCTCCCAGGGGTACTTAAGAAGTTGGGCGGACCTGAATCAGGCCTCCAAAGAACCGTATCCACCGAATACTGGGACCACGATCCTCCAACTGTGAAAATTGACTCTCTTAAAAGCTACTTGGTAGATTACCAGGAAATCCCTAAACCGGAGCTACCTTCTGGGACAGTATTTGGCATTCGGTTCCTCTCATGGAGTTTTAACTGTCCGAAGTACCTCTCCTCTATAAAAACGTACCTAGAGTCGAAGGGCGTAGTGTTTGTGCAAAAGAAGTTGACCCACATCTCGCAGGCGTTCGTAGTCGGTACGAAAACGGTGTTTAACTGCACGGGATTAGGTGCTCGTACTCTAGGTGGCGTGGAAGATAGTAAAATGTTCCCTACCCGTGGGCAAGTGTTGGTGGTGAAGGCGCCACACATTACAGAGAACGTGATGCGATGGGGAGCCGATTACGCCACATATATCATCAAACGGCCACATTCAGACGACCAATTGATCCTTGGAGGGTTTATGCAGAAAGACGACTGGTCTGCAGATACGTTGGCGGAACAGAACCGTAGTATTTTAGCTCGTACTACAGAGCTCTTCCCTAAGCTTCTCAAGAACAACCCTAAGGGGTCACGGATCGAAGATTTAGAGGTCTTGAAGAGTGCTGCGGGGCTTCGTCCCAGCCGTCATGGAGGTGTGAGAATTGAGCGAGAAGCGGTTGACGAAGGTAAGGTGGTGATACACAACTACGGAGCCAGCGGTTACGGCTACCAGGCGGGCTTGGCCATGGCACAGAGGAGCGTAGAATTGGCACTTGAGAGAGTTCAAAAGTTATGAGTACTTTCAATGTACAGTTATACTTAAGGTTTGGTTAGAATAGCCAAGCAAATGGAACAAGACAAGCCATCAAAAAAATTGATGGAACGCAATCGATGTAGACTTACTATCCGAGTCGCGTTTGCTCTCTTTTTTTTTTAATCTTAAAATTCCAAATATCTATCGTATCTTATTAATCCTAACTGAATGTTACTATTATCCTCTTAACATGAATTTGTTCCGATTTTACGAAACTGCTTCTTTCCTTCTTCAATCTTTCTCAAGATCTCTTGTTCTCCCTCTTCTTCACTCTTTACATGATCGTGCACTTGTCCTCCTTTGGAACCTCTGGATTCTGGATCTTCTCAATCGCATCCACCAAAGACACAAAAGATTTCTGAATATTCACGTTATCTCTTACAGATGTCTCCAAAAAAGGACAGTTAAATTTTCTCGCCAAGGCCTCACCCTCAGCGGTAGCCACCTGTCGCTGCATCGCCAAGTCACACTTGTTACCCACCAACACCACTGGCACCGAGTCGGCACCCAAAGAATTGAGGATCTTATCGCGAATAACCTCCACCAACTCGAACGACTGACGCGATGTCACCAGATAAACAAGTACGTACCCGTGAATACCTATGAGATGCTTCTCGGTCATGATGGAGAACTCATCTTGGCCCGCGGTATCCAAGATTTCGATTGCATATTCTTGATTTTTGTATGAGATGATCTTGGAAAACTGGTTTTCGATGGTTGGATAGTACGACTCTACGAAGTGGTCTTCGACAAAGCGAACGGTCATGGACAGTTTTCCCACGGACCGCGAGCCCACCATGGCGATCTTTCTAGCTTTAACCATTTCGGGCCTACGTCTCGGGGGCTTTTTTTTATGTTAGGGGGTGACGATGGAGAAGGTGTTTGTGGGAAATAGGAACTGGGGGTGGTTGATAGGGGACATGTCGGGGCGAGAGGAGCGAGGGGATGGGGGATCATGAAATTTTTTAGGGGAAAAAAAGAGTCCTTATATGTTTTTTTTGAACTTCTTTTTTTTTGATACCCCGCATTCGATTTTCTTTTGAGGTGTGGCTGGGTTTGGTTGATTGATGTGGTTTGGTCTTGTGATGGTAGTTGTGAGATAAGGAATAAGGAATAACAAAGGCGAGAAGAAATCCGATCAAAACACAGAAAAGCGAATAAACTTTTGAAATTTTTTGAAGAATTTACTTCTCTTCAATGATTTCTCTCCTTTACCATTCTCTCCTTATCTCCAGTAGCTCATTCTTATTCATTACTTCTCTTCTATGCTTGTTCTACAATGTTTTGTCCTAGTTGAATTACTACTAACGGTCCGGTCGCGGTCATTTACAGTTCCTCACCCGGCGCTTCATGCAAGGATATAAATCAAACTAATGGATTGCCCACTTGAGCACTTCAAGACTGGCTGTCACAATCAAAATCGTGGTGGGCAACGTCAACACCACATAACCCCAGAACAACACGCCAGCCATCTCCGTCTCGTAGATTCCATTCAATTGCGTGATTTGCGAGAGCTGAATGGCCGGCGGTGATACAGTAAGAATGAACGCCACAAGCAAAAAGATGGGGTCGTCCAAAATGGAGATGTTGATATACTTCACGCATGCGGCAATGAACGGGAGCAAGACCATCGATGGGATGATCATCCGCGACATCAACGATGCCACGATCATCTTGGTGTAGTGCTTTGAAGGAGGGAGATGTTCGTTGGAAGGATTTAAGTTTGAACCCAACACCACCAAAATGAGCGGAATCGACACAGAACCGAGCTCTTGGATGGCCTGGGTGACTGTACCCTTAACAAAAGTGTCTTTTTCAAAAAAGAGGTTCTTGAGCAGCGGTACAGAGCCCACAACTAACGACAAAAGCATGGCGTATAATGGCGGATTCATGAATGCCAAAAAGCTGCGCACAGGCCCCCAGTTTGTGGCGGCGGTGTAGTAGAAGCTGACACACAGGAGAGCTGAGCGAATTGAAGTCACAGACCGTTTGGAATCGGCCACAACGTCATCATCCAGAAACTCGGAGGTTTCAAAGGTTTGAGAATTCTCAGACGTTTCCGCGGTGTCTTCTACCGAGATTTGAGGAGGTGTTGAATTGATGTACAATGCATCTTCGCTACCGATACGTCTATACTCCAATGGCTCGTCGTTGTATTGGGATAGCTCCTCGATTGAGCGCTTTCTCAAGAGATGATTAAATCCCCACGACCACCGGAGAATCTGGCCCAATTGCTGGAAAAGAAGAAGGTACAAGATACCACGCGACGCAATTCTGTCGGCGTTATCGTCTTCAATCTGGTCCCATAATAAGTCGGGCAACGTGTATGCCAAGGTGACGGTTAAAGATACCGGCAACGAGTTTGAGTTTCCAAAAACGCCCATAGCCGTGACAAAGTCTGTTTCGGGCCCATTGAGACGCAACACACGGGACGTGAAGCGGGCGCTGACGTATGAGGTGAGTGTTGAGATGCAAAAGAAGATGGGAATTACTACGAGGTCAGCCATTTTGTTGAAGGACAACAGAGGCGCAAGCTTAATGAAGACCAAACATGGCGTGAACAAGTCGACGTTAATGGAAGAGATGACCTTTTGGCCCGCTTTCGTAAGGATTCCCGAGCGGGCGGCAACAAAACCAGCAAAACAGATGAGAACGACTTGGATGACGGCCTCAAGAGTAAGCAACGAGATGTCCCCGAATGATAGATCTGGGTTGACGGGTTTCTGGATGGCCTGAGCCTGTAGAAGGGAGATCATGAAGGGTTAAAGTAGAGTAGAAATTGAGGGTCTAGAAACTAGAGAGTAGAGAGTTTGGGCTAGAGAGACAAGACACGAGTTAAATCTGAGTTAATGAAACGGAATTCGTGGTGATTTCCAGGTAGTGATGTTGAGTTTTTGAAAAGCTAGTGCTCTTCTTTGGTGGAAGGCTGTGTCAGAGGGAGGTGATGATCAGTGGCTGAACAATAGCAATCACGTGTGATGGGCGAGACAAAAGAGACTAATCTATCTTTTCGCTTCTTTTCTAATGATACTCGATTCGCCAATCTTCGGTATCTTCAGCTTTGTTGGGTTGTGTGTTCAGGTTCGATGGCGTCCGCCACACTTTTTCAAATCGACTATTAACACTGGAGCTCGTGAGTCAATGGAGCTAATCAGCAAATACTGGTGAGTACACGCACCCAATACTTCTAATTCTACGCAAAAAATCGACCGTTCACGCAGACGCAGAAACTCTGGTTCAGGTTCAGTAGTTGCCGTGAAGCTGCAATTAGTCGGCGGATGAAAGACCTCGTGCGCTGAAGATAAGCTGGATGCAGGACTTGGCTTGGAAACACAACATAAATGGAAGCGGGCGGCTGGAACTTGACAAAAAGTGGTTTTTTTTCTTACAAACAGGATCGAAGTGGCTGTGAGAATTTAGAGAGGTACGGGTTTTGAAAAGGAGGTTTCGTTTGCATCGTTACGAACGGTACCTTAATTAGGTCTGGTGTACTTAACATAATCAGGATGGTAGTAGCACTGTATATAACACAACCACTATATACAGGTCACCATTATTGTTGTTTCCCGTACCTCTATGGGCAAAGCAAGTTTTCCGGATTTTTATGGCTCATAACCAGGACTTTTCTTTATAAAGGAACTCTCGTTATGTCCCAGTTTATGCTGCTTTCGCGTATACCTCGATTTCGTATCCTACATACAGAATGCATGTCTAGTAGGTGGAGCACTGCAGGTAAATGTGTCAACCGATCCCGATGATATCGAATAAATTACGTAATTTTGGCAGAAGGAATGAAATTGAGTAGATACAAAGAAGAAAGATGAAAGGAGGGGAAGGAAGGAACGGAAGGAAGAAAATTTGAAAGACAAGCAATTGTTGAATGATGGTTAGGTTGAGTATTTACTATGCTGATAGAGAGTGACTGCTTACAAGAAAAAAAGAACAGAATTTATCTTTTTCAATGGTAGAAAAGGGATTTACGAATTTAATTTTGAGCCGAGTCGTTTTCTCGTCTCCCGTCCTCTCTTTCTCTCTTCACCTTGTCTGCGCATCCCGCCCTAAACCTTTGAATATAATAGAGATAGAAAAACAGGGCTCATAACCCCGCAAACACATAAATACGCTTCTTCTCCCCCTCTCAAAGATTCCTGCAAAACCTGACTATTTCACTTTTTCTTTTCTCTCTTTACTATTATTCTTACCTACTGTTCTCAATCTTATTCTGCACCTGCATAC
Organism: Australozyma bambusicola; assembly: GCA_030563705.1. NCBI lineage: Eukaryota > Fungi > Ascomycota > Pichiomycetes > Serinales > Metschnikowiaceae > Australozyma > Australozyma bambusicola. Next base: position 965,080 of record JAJMJU010000001.1, on the reverse strand, counting down.
AATCACCCGGTCCTGCTTCATCTAACAACAACAAATCCAATCCCCCACTACATCTCTAAAACTACCACATCAATTCACACAAAACAATATCAAAAAAGAAATCGAGTCTCCCCATTTCTCTTTTTAGAAGTAACTGGCCTGTATACCATCACGTGATCAATTCCCTTTCTCCTTTCTTTACAACCCACAGAGCGATGTCTCGCCAGCCGCTTTCGGCACTAAAAGAAGAGAAGCCGGCCCGGTCACCTCTTTGGTACAACGGTGCAGTCGAAGACTCGGATCATGAAGAAACACACTCTCACTTTGATCTTTTAGCTGCGGCGTCGACTCCGTTACGCGTGTGTCTGGACAAAAACTCGATCTTCAGTTCTCCGACAAAGAGACTAGATAATCTCCGGCTCCTGCCACGGAAACAGAGTCTGCTACGGCAAGATGAACGGATAGAAGATTTGAATCGTGCTGATGGCATTGGTACAGATGCAGACGCAGACGTAAGTGCATTGCATGCTTCTGACTTCTCCCTAAACATTTTGAAGCCACATACGAATAGTACTGGCGGCTGTAGTGAAATGAGTCATCAAAATTGTGATTCCGAGTCAGAGGAAGGACTGTCGCCGCCCGGACTAGCAGACCAGACAATCGTAGAGGCATCTAGTTCCGATGAGTCTTCACCAGAAATCTTTGCTCAAAAGGCTCCACCCATGTTCATTCGTAAACGAAAACACTCGGAGTCGCCTATGGTCATCACCCCGCAACAAGCGCGTCAGCCATTATCACAAAGCTCGTTTACCTGTGACATGTCGGGTGTTCTTACGGCCGAATCACACAATTCCACATTCAGCATCCTGAGACTCAGTTTTTCGGCTTCAGACTCCACTCCATGTCCACCAAAACCTCGTAAACGCCTAAAGTTCAAGCAACAGAACCATGATACGCCGTCACAGCCTTCACGAGTTGGTGGTCCCATGCTTGATATCTCAGCGTCACGAAAACTCGCGGCGTCGTCTGTTCCACTTATCACAAAGCTCAACCATGCCAGCGCAAGCGACCAGGATAGCGATGACCACGTAGAGAGCACTGAGGCTGGTTCCTTGATGCGCTCGTCTAAAATCGATCCAAGTTCGACTCCAATCAGCCAATCAACACCCGCAAACTCGCGGCCAGGCTCGCCAGGGCAGTTTGTAGAAAGCGAAGATCACGAAGTTAATGGTTTTAAATTCGTTCGTCCTGCAACGCAACCAATCTACCAAACCCCAGTGAATAATAGATTCGCCGCCGCACGAACACCTAAATCACAACAACTCCTCAATTCCTACAACGCCAATGACTACAGTAGCACCAACAGATACAAGATCATCGGCAACGTGCCCGTTTCTGCCGCCGGAATGATGGACGAAAACAGTGACGATGTACATGTCGGCGATAAACGAATAAGCGATCCATATGCAGTCGCGCCTACATCCAGTCCTCTGCCTGGCAGCCGTTATCTGTCAGCGGCGCTTCTTGAGCGGTATAGTGCGTCTACAGACAAATTGCCGCTTCTCGAGCATTTTCAGCGGCCATTGAGCAATATTGAGATGGATGACCTCATAAACGATGGAACATCCGTGTGGGAATTCTACAAGTTGATTCTTCTGTCACGTCTTTCTGATTTACATATGGTGTCTTTTCTAAAACGGGAGCGGCTCCGTTGGCATCCCGACAAATGGGTTCACAAGCTCGAAGGGTCTGTGTTTGTGCAGAGCAACATTGACAATCTCAGCAAGGTCATCAATGCTTTCATCGAGGATATTAACGACGGTTTTGTTTAAATTGGAACGAGTGATGATTTGGTTAGGAAGGAAGTAAGGAAGGTAGGTAGGTAGGTAGGTAGGTAGGTAGGTAGGTAGGTAGGTAGGTAGGTAGGTAGGTAGGTAGATAGATAGTTAGATAGGCAATTAAAGGTCAAGTAATTGAAGGGCAAGTAATAAACGGGTAAGTAATGATGATGCAAGTCCTTCCCCTAGAATTCAAGGATTGGATTTTTTTTAGCGGATTGCGCGCTCTTTTCCATTCTTGTACTTGTCTAGCTCTCTGGAGCTTTATCCTTAGGGGTAGCAGCGCCGCTATTGCTTTCTTCCGTAATTTCCAGGGGCTTCTCAGCAGAATTTTCACCTGCACCGCCCTCAAGGTCCTCTTCCATATCTTCCTCGCCCTCACCCTCGTTCAAGTCTTCTTCTGCCTCGATCTCTTCGCCTTCTTCGTCATCTTCCTCGATCTCTTCGCCTTCTTCTTCGTCTTCTTCGTCTTCTTCGTCTTCTTCCTCCTCCTCTTCGTCTTCTTCGTCCTCGTCTATCTGTTGTTGTGGAGGGTACTGATCGGCAGCACCATCCTCGCTATCCCAGACAATGTTGAAACGCGTCACTCTCGGCTTCTCGGCCAAAATGTTTCTGGTGACATGTTCCACCTGTACCTTTGTAGGTGGATTTTCCCTCAATTCCTCTGAATCGTATTCGTTGTTGACGTAGTAGCCCACGCGGACGAATTCTCGATTGGCATACAGACAACTTAACAAGATCACGGTAACACTGACCAATTCGCTAGCAGGGATCAATTCTGGAGAAGGAGGGTCGGCCTGAAACAAAAACTTGTTGATTCCAACAGGTACAGGTCCCACCAAGATGGAGTCGAGTTCCTGGTCGTGATCTAGGGAGCGTGAACTACCAACGTACGTGAGTTTCCATTCCAAGTCGCCTTTCAAGGGCTCCAAACATTCGAATGTGATTTCGAACTCATACGCGTCGGTAAATCTGGCGGGATTGTTGAGAACCTCGATGCCAAGTAAAGAAACGATGGACATTGTGGTGGTAATTGGTGCAAAATGGAGATGGAATAGACGCGCGTAGATGTTGGATGTGAATATGTGGAGTAGATGTTTCAGAAGGAAGACTTGAGTTGAGGGGAAGTTTAACGGAAGGTTTTCCATTTGAAGAGAAAGTTTTTTTTTTTTGCTTTTTTTTTTTTGTTTAAGGATTGTTGATTCTGGTGGTATGTGCATTGAGCTTTGGTTTTTTTTGGATAACAGAAATTATGGATTTGGATGTGCGGGATATTGAAAAGACTGGGTAAGGAGAATAATGACTTGGGCTCTGACCTTCATGTGGGACTTATTTGGTCTGGAAGTTTGTGTGGACGCTAGGATCTGTTTTCGGTGGAGTTGTGGATGATGGATACGGGGAATTCTATCGGGTAGTATAGGGCAAAAACTTCAGATTCGGTAACTCATGTTGGGCGGTCACGATTGCGGTTATTATGGTTTAAAAGATGATAGTTCTGAACAAGTTTGGAGTATTGACGGCAAGGACGCTTTTGGGATAAGTGAGGAGACGCTACCTGACAAGACGGAAGAGAATTGGGTCAAATAGACAATTTTCTGGTTGGTTTCTGATTCCTGATTGCAAATAGACGGGTACTGTTGGTTTTGGAGTACAGCTAAGGAAAAATCAGATTTACGAATTGAGATAGGTTGACGTTGGAGGCAGTTTGTGGAAGAATGCAAATGGAAAGGAGTTTGCTATGTGTCAAATGCGTAAATGCTTTGAGTTGAATGTGTACTGCTTTGTAGATCTTCTAACTTCTACTTCGAAGAGTCTATTCAACTTAGCCAAGAACGGACGCTTCTCTTCAACAAGATCTACCATCTTGTTTGAAATTAGAAAAAAAAAAAACAACAAAAGCAATCATTGAACCGCTCCGTGGGGGCCAGTGAAGAACATACCGATTAATTCTAGATTCCGAAGAATAGCCAGACCAAAAGGAATGATTTTACATGAATGCACTACATAACTCGGTCCAAATCATGCACGAGAAAATAAAAAGCGAAATCAAAATACCAACCGCATTACCACTCTTTTTGACTTCAATATTGGTTGACCAATAGGGTATATAAAACAAATGTAAGACCTAAATCCATGCTGACTAAGGGGAAAAACAGCTTCAAAAACTCTCAATGCAGAAAAAACGTATCGCCGCCGATACTGAAAAAAGAATCAAAAAGGCCGCCCTGCTCCTTTACCCAAATCACACCAATGTACCAATAATTCTATGGATATCAAAAACAGCAAAACATGGACTCACATACAACCAAACCAAACCAAACTACCAGTTTCGAAAAACCAAAGTCATTCCTTTTTTTTAATTCCTCCAACTCAAAAAATACACTCATTTTCCCCAACTTTCCCAACTCCCTTATCTTCCCTCACTAGCTTATCTTCCCTATAAACAACCCTTCTTCTTCTTCCTCCACCACCGCCATGACCGCATCCAAATACGTCGACAAGCCATTCACGTGGGAGCAGATCCAGCAAATAGTGGGCAACAACCAATTGGAGGCATTTGCACGGTCTCAACAGCAGATCGAGAAGTACCATAGGTTCAAGTTGGAACTTCAGAACCAGGGAACGTCTGTGTTCAAACACCTCGTGGCCAACACGTTACGATGGCGAACGGCGGCGGAAATGGAGGGACTTGCAGATACGCAGGTTGAGATTCCACTGAGTGGAGCTGGGCTTTTTGATAATGCTGAAGATCTAAAGATTGTACGGAACGATTTCCCGTACTATTTCGAGACAAATGTCACGCACTTGTGTGTGTGGAGTAAGCGAGCCATTGAGTCGGATCCGGAGAGTATTGTTGGAGATATTTCGGCGGATACAAGGGCTCGGATTGAGAAGTATGTGGATGACAAGTTTGTGAAGAAGCTAGGGATTGCACGGATGGAACTTGTGTGGTTTCGGAATTGGGGGTCACTACAGAGTGTGAAGGAGATAAGTCACATTCATGTTTTGGTGAGGAATATGACGGAGGAGCAGGTATTAGAAGCATTAGAGTACCCATTATAGAAAGGTAGAGGGAAGAGGGAAGAGGGAAGAGGGAAGAGGGCAAGAAAAGAAGACAGCATACAATTCAACGAATTGATAGCATCTTCATCATTGAACCAGATCATTCATTACAGAAGATAATGGTCCCATAGAATAGCATACAGAAGTCAAGATAACAGAGCAATACTGATCAATTAAACAAGCAAAAGACAATAACAAATTCATAATCAAAACTGTAAATTAAACTTCCTTTCCTACGTTCTCTAACTCAATCTGACCTCTTCTTTGCAACCCTCTGAACCACCCCTACCACTGTCAAGAATCAAACCAAACCAACAAACACCAAACCAACAGAACATCGCCAATTTTACCAACTACATCTTTCAAGCTTCCAGAACTAAATTACTATACAATACCGAATTAAACCTAACCACCGAAACCATACAAGGTTCTACCTTGTCTCTTCAAAGCATAGACGACGTCCAAAGAAGTGACGGTCTTTCTCTTTGCGTGCTCGGTGTAAGTGACAGCGTCTCTGATGACATTCTCCAAGAAGGTCTTCAAAACGGCTCTGACTTCCTCGTAAATCAAGGCAGAGATACGCTTGACACCACCTCTTCTGGCCAATCTTCTAATGGCTGGCTTTGTAATACCTTGGATGTTGTCTCTCAAGATCTTTCTGTGACGCTTGGCACCACCCTTTCCGAGACCTTTTCCGCCTTTTCCTCTACCAGACATTTTGTGTTATAAGTGTTTTGTGTTGTGTAAAAAGTGTAACGAGTTACAGTATGGGGAAAAAAGAAGACACTAGTGGCGGGGGGCGTGGCGCTCTTATATAGCAATGTGTGCGAAAGTGCACCTTCCCAATTGGGCAATCCGCCTCAAGGACTCATGTCCAAGAATTTACGCACCATTATGCGAAGGATTGCGGAAGTGCTTAACTATGGCGATTTAGCGGTTTCTGGTGGCTTTTCGTGGTGCGGGATGTACGGGTGTTCCCTTGGAAATGTCGCTTTTTCGGTCACACTCTTATGCAGGCTTGGCTTTTGGTGCGAAAAGTGGCCTAGTTGGCGTGCTGGGATGTACACCATGCACGCGTACATCCTAGCACCGCAGCCTCACCACTTTTCATGATTAGAAAAGAAACCGTTTTTTCGTTCTCCTACTATATGCAGGCATCTCGTAAAAATCAGAATGGTTGCAAACCTTCAAAAAACAACATTGGAAGCCCTTTGCCTCCCCATGCACACCGTATCGGCTTCCTCCCCCATATATAAATACGTTCCCAGCGCCCTGTCTAGAAATTTCCTACTCAACCAAAAACACAATGGCTAGAACCAAGCAAACAGCAAGAAAGTCTACTGGTGGTAAGGCACCAAGAAAGCAATTGGCCTCCAAGGCTGCCAGAAAGTCTGCTCCATCTACTGGTGGTGTCAAGAAGCCTCACAGATATAAGCCAGGTACCGTTGCCTTGAGAGAAATCAGAAGATTCCAGAAATCCACTGAGCTTTTGATCAGAAAGTTGCCATTCCAAAGATTGGTTAGAGAGATCGCTCAAGACTTCAAGACCGACTTGAGATTCCAATCCTCTGCTATTGGCGCTTTGCAAGAATCCGTTGAGGCATACTTGGTTTCCTTGTTTGAGGACACCAACTTGTGTGCTATCCACGCCAAGAGAGTGACTATTCAGAAGAAGGATATTCAATTGGCCAGAAGATTGAGAGGCGAGAGATCATAGGCCATTGGGCGTGTGCTTTACTTCACACTTGTATTATTATTATGTATATTAGTTAATGAATTTGAAAACTAAAAGGTGTAGGGGACATGTGGGAGGAATCTAGGGAATGGATATTAGGAATTGAAAAGCAGTGAATCGTAGTTAGTGACCAATATCTAGTATAATTGTATGCTACATTATTGGATAGAAGAAGAAGTTGTCCTAAAGTTAAGTGGAGATACGGCTCACAAAAAACACTTGCAAGGTTAAAAAGAAGCTTGTTTGTCATCTTTGTGTTTCTTTTTTGGAAATTAGTGTAGCTACACTTATTGTGGATCGAATGTCTACAAGTTTTATGATAATTCAATTAAAGGAGTTTTTCCAGTAATTCTAATAAGAAATCGAAGAATTCTGTTTAATTCAGTAAACGTTTCTTGTCAGATTGTAATTCATTGTCAATGGTGAGTCCTCATTTTTTTCATCGAAGGAAGAAGCCTGGCGGCCGTGCGTTCTCTGATAAATTTAGTCACCGCTTAAGCTTAAAGAATAAATTGCTTGGATTTAAATTGCTTCGAATGAAAAATTAAGAGCTATCGGTTCCTCAGCCGTTATAGAGTGTCATTCTTTGTCAACCCTCAGACAACTTCCGACCAAACAGTCAGCGTAGCATTTTTGGATATAATATATTTGATATAGTGGATTTTGCTTTGTGGATTTCAAATGAAGTCTCATTATCTATATCGAATTTAACGACTTTACAGTTCCATGTCTCTATCTATATCGGACCAATTTTCCTTTACAGGAAAGATTCAGACATGGAGAATAATAAAGTCACTTAATGAACATCAAAATATAACGACACCCAGTGCTTCAAATACTTTCCCCTTCCCACCAATTGACCAATCTACTTCCTCTCTCAAGCTTACCGAAAACCGACTCTTTCATAAAAAAGAAAACATAGAGATCTTTCAAAATATCACGCCTTTTTCTCATTCACAACTTCTAAACTCCTCCACTTATTCCATCCCATGTAAACCCTTCCATGCCCTATTCAATCTCAATCCACCATTATCAACATTATCAACCTCAATCCACCATTATCAACCTCAATCCACCATTATCAATCAAAAACATTTATTATCCCTCTACAATAATTAAAATGGATACACAGAAGGCTCTTTCTCTGCAACTATCCCCATCTTCTCCTGCTCAAGAGCCTTCTCCTCCAAATATGGCAAAAGAGCATCCTTAAACTTGTAGTATCCACGATACTCCTTTACATCCTCGGACCAGCTCTCCACTGCATTCAATAACCGTCTAGGCACATGTGGCTCCTGACATAATTCGCTGATTGGACAGAAATACGTTCTGATGGTAAACACGATGCCTCCACTCTTGGGTAACCGGCGCAAGCTCTGTCTTTCGCTACGAAAATAGAGTTTTTCAGCGCTTTTGGCGGGATCTGCAGTATACCAACCCACGTTTTCCTCTGCCTCGTCTCCGATCGAAGAAGACCATGCCAATTCATCGTCAGTCTGGATAAAGTAGTTGTTGCGAACAACAGGTTTATCGGGGGTAAGTCTAGTGAAGAATTTGGCCATTCCAGAATGGAGCTTCTCGTTGTATTTAGGCACATCACCGCTGGTGTGGATTTCGTGAAGAGGCATACCTACCTTATCCTTGAATCTCCAAAACCCAGGTAAAATGATGGCGCCCGCTTTGAGATAGTACACGCCATCGGCTCCTTCAATCATAATGGCCAAATCGTCTTGGACCATTTTTGCAGCCATGAGCATAGGATCTTCAGCCACTTCATCGGGGCTACAGTTCCGAAACTTGAAAATTTCACCAGTGACCAAGTTCTCCATCCCGGTGGGAAGCTGTTTGAAGAGCGCCGGGTATCGATTAGGAAGGTAGTTCCAGAACTCCTCCAAAAGTTCAAATGCCGCCGAACGAGCTTCTGGAAACGTCCCATAGACGTCTTTTCCCTTCTCTTGGGCCCGCTTGACCTTGTCATCATGGTACTTGTGCCATTCATTGTCCAACTCAATCCACAGGTCCAACTCCATGTTCCGTATACCCATGGTAATGGTATACTTGTGTTTAAACGCCCTGTAGGGAAGGGGCCTCGTCTTTTCGATGTCCCAATTGGGAAATGGCGGTGGAGTTGGGAAAATATAGTTTTCCGGAATCCATTGACCGGGCTTTCTGTCTTTATTTGGGTTCTTTTCGTTCGAAACAACTGCACGAGACACTGGTCTCTTCATTTGTTTCAGGACAACAGCACCGGCCATTCCTAGGAAGAGGATGATGTAGAGGTAGTGTTTGACCTCTAATTCCAACATATCTGAGTCGATCTTTTCAGGTTTTTCGTTCTCTTAAAGATATCTTTTGATCTTCTTCGTTTCCTTCCTTCCTTCTATATAACAATTCTATTTATCAGTCAAATTTTCCACTTAACAAATCGAAAACTTTCAACGATATCTACCCAAATACTTCCCACCAAAATTTTTTTCTCAATCTCCTTATTTATATCATCTTTCTTTATCAGTGCGGTCTAGGTAGCCCAAACGGGACAAATAGTCCGGTTCATGGCCTTTATGCAGGCGGTAGAAACGCACCAAATAAGGAAACCTGAATCACACCCCAAATCACAAAATATGAAACACACAAATGGCCCCACCGGCGATAATTTTCGTTGGGCTGAGTCAAAAACCCAGCAACAAGCCAGTAGTTGAGGGGCAAAAACAGATGGATGCGAGTCACGATCTGAACATGCCACATGGTAAGCAAAAGCACTACAAAGATGGAATTGACCGCCAAAATGGGCAAAACCCGATCTACTGGGTAGACCAGCTTGAAGTAGCGCACGGCGGCGAGTGAAATTAGAATTGTGGGAGCGCCAAATGCGAAATTGGGGATGTTGTTGGCGGTCCAGTACTTGAAAAAGCCATTGTTCCAATAATGCGCCTGGGCGTACGTGAAAAGCAGCGGGAAATTCGAATTGCACCATTCACCGCGGTCGGTGCCGACGCAGATGGAGACGTAGTTGGCGTATTGTGTGGCTGCAAACGCTAACCCGAGAAACAGACCTGCTACGAATGGCGGCGCTGTCCTGAGACGCGCAGCGTCAATCAAAAAAAGGATACCTAATAGAAGACAATTGGCACGGAATCCATACGCCATGGCGGCAAAACCTCCACTAAGAAGATAGATATAGAGCTGGGCGCTGGTCAAGGAATGTTGGGGGCTGTTTAATTGCGAGGAACAATTAGCTTCGAAAATTTGAAGTGTTTTGTAAATATTTTTGGTACGTCTGCGTAGGTTTAGGCTTTTTTCGTTTACATCTATGTTGGTATGACCACCCACGGCGTCCAGGTCTAGAACATCCACACAATCTTGTCTCTTTTCATCAATTAGTTCACTTTCTTCACTTTCTTCACTCTCTCTTCCTTCCATATGTAATTGTGGTCCGCTTGTTACATACGGACTGCTTTTTAACCCCATTTCTCTCAAGTACAAACACAAAAACGAAAGAAACGAAGCCATTGGCTCCGAATAAGGCGCAGTCATGAATGCAGCAGCAGGAGTCATCACAAATAACACCAGCAGGCCCAACGCCATACGCTTGGGCGAGAAAATTCTCGCGTTTTCGAATACAATGAGCGTATACTTGTACAACACCAATGCCGCAGCTAAATGAGCAAAATTTGCAACAAAAGTTGCTGCAATCAAACGGGGGTAAAACAAGGTGCCCTTGACTTCTGGAATTAGCGAGATGAGTCTCCACCAAAGCGGACAGAAGACGTATTCATGCTCATACATGGGCCCCTGAACAAAAAGGTTTGAGAAATAGACCAAGTCCCAGACCACCAACTTGTCAACGACATTGACGAGGAGCAGCCGTGCGAAAGTGCTCAAAACCCGGTTTACCAGGATATACGGGGTGTCAAAGTGGCAAAGGATTTCCTTCTCAAACAGGAAGGATTCTAGAAACAAAGACGACAGGATATCGAACTGGGACGGCACAAAGTAGAGAATTACGATATGCACGAGTTTGACAATTCCAAATATGGAAAGGATCTGTAGCACAGGGCCCATTTCGGCACAAGTGACAGAAATATACGGAGTCTATTTGGTTATGATGGGGTAGAAATGCATGTTGGAAGGCAGGAGGAATAAGAAATAGAAAGAGGTGAAAAAAGGAAAAGAAAAGAAGTGAAAGAAAAGAAGGAAAAGAGAAGAAGGAAAAGAAAAGAAGAAAAAGATAATTTTCTTGAAAGATAAAAAAGTTATATCATTATTATTCACTTTCCTCATACATCAAACTACTTCTAACTACATTCTTCAAAATACTATTATACCGACTCTCATATTAATCTATTCATACTCTCAAATAAATACTACCCTAGAATATCTACTTCTTTCCAAACTGAGCACCAAAGGCATCGATGATACCAGCCACAGATTGAGGGTTAGACAAGGTGGTAATGTCACCCAATTGATCGGCTTCATTTGAAGAAACCTTTCTCAAGATTCTTCTCATGATCTTGCCCGAACGAGTCTTGGGCAAATCCTGGACGATAATCACAGACTTAGGGGCGGCAAAAGGACCAATGTGCTTTCTGACAACCATAATCAATTCCTTTCTGAGCGCAAAAGCAGCGTCACTGGTCTCATGGCCGTCGATGGTGGCGGCAAACTCATCCTTCAAGGCAACATAGGCCACCACGGCTTGTCCGGTTAAGTCATCGTTGATACCGACCACGGCAGCCTCCGAAACACCATGGTGCTCAATCAAAGCGGCCTCGATCTCGGCGGTTGACAATCTGTGGCCGGAAACGTTGACAACATCGTCAACTCTGCCTCTGATCCAGTAGAATCCGTCGTGGTCTCTGGCAGCGCCGTCTCCAGTGAAATAGTAGCCCGGGTATGGACGCAAGTAAGTGTCCATGTACTTTTCATGATTCTTGTACACGGTACGGGCCATCGATGGCCAAGTGTTCTTAACGGCCAAAACACCTTCAACGTCATTGCCGGAGATCTCGGCGCCAGAAACGGGGTCGATCAAACAGGTGTCAATTCCGAAAAATGGTAGCGAGGCAGAACCAGGCTTGTTAGGAGTCACACCAGCGATAGGAGCGATAAAGTGCGAACCAGACTCGGTCTGCCAGTACGTGTCGGAGATGTGACATTGCCCCTTACCGATGTGCTCGTTGTACCACTCCCAAATGTCTGGAGAAATGGGTTCACCCACAGAACCCAACGTACGCAACGACGACAAGTCGTACTTGGGGATTTCAGCCTCACCAGCCTTACGCAAGAGACGCAATGCCGTGGGGGCGATGTAGAAGTGAGTAGCCTTGTGTTTCTCGATGATCTGGAATAAACGACCGTAGTCAGGGTAAGCTGGTGTTCCCTCGAAAACGACAGTAGGGACACCCAAAAGCAAAGGACCATACAACGCGTAAGTATGGCCCGTGATCCAACCGACGTCTCCAGCGGTGAATAACACGTCCTCGGGGTGCACATCGAAGATGTACTTGGTGGTCATAGCAGCGCCGAGCAAATAACCACCGGTGGTATGAACTACACCCTTGGGAGTACCGGTAGAACCCGAAGTATACAACAAAAACAATGGGTCCTCGGCGTTTACGGGTACTGGAGGGCAATAACCTGGGAAGTTCTTTGTTTCCTCATCCCACCAGTAGTCTCTTCCAGACACCATTTCAATGTCTGGGTTACCAGTTCTACGGTGAACCAACACCTTTTCAACAGAGGGACAAGATTGCAAAGCCTCATCACATAATTTCTTGATGTTGATGGTTTTTCCTCCACGACGACCCTCGTCACAGGTAATAAGCGCCTTACATTTAGCATCATTGACCCTGTCACGGATCGAGCCTGCAGAGAAGCCAGCGAATATAACGGAGTGTACTGCACCCAAACGTGCCACGGCCAACATGGCAATTATAGCCGATGCATTCATAGGCAAGTAAATGGCCACAGTGTCACCCTTAGAAACTCCCCAGCTCTTCAAAACGCCGGCGCATTTCGAAACTTCGCGCAAGAGTTCCGCATACGTCAATTTAAGCGAATCGGCCTCATCATCGGCCTCGTAAATAATGGCCGTCTTGTCTGGGTGTGCATATGCCCAACGGTCGACACAGTTGTATGCAGCATTCAACTCACCACCAATAAACCATTGTGCGTCACCGTTAATCAAATCTCCAGATTTGACACGAGTGAAGTCTCTATCCCAGTGCAAGAGCTCACGGGCCATAGGGCCGAAGAAATTATCTGGGTCCTCAATGGATTGTTGGTACAATTCGCGATATTGATCCAAAGAGGAGAGATGACCCTCTCTGGGTTGTCTCTCGAAGAATTCCTTAGGGGTATGGCGCATGGGCACGTTGTTAGCCTCATGAACGACGGAATGGGAAGCGGAAGTCATCTGAAGTTAGTATTTGAGAAGGGAAGAGAAGGAAAGAGGAGGAAGGAAAGAGGAGGAAGGAAAGAGGAGGAAGGAAAGAAGAAAAGAAACGAAATTGGTGAAAAATTAAAGGTTTGGGAGATAAGGATGGGTTAGGAACACAGGAATCGAACTTGGCTATGAGCGTTGGCTTCTGGTATTTTGGTTACTTGATTTCTGTTGGTGGGATGAGATGGAGGAGTGTCAACTAGTGAGAACTGAAAGACAACGGAGAAGTAAAGAAGTTCAATTACAGCCTGTCAAATGCAATTGCTGACTCCCGATCACAGTTCTTCGGAAACGTTAATATACACGAATTGCGTTCCCCTTTTTCAAGAACTTTCACTCGCTTCACCTTCTCCCATTGTCCTCTCCTGAAACTTCCACCTATGACAAGCAAGCCATTCCGGCGATAATCGAAATCACAAAAAACGCGATTGGCCACAAGACCCATTCATGTCGTCGTTTCCCCAATCCGCTTCGCTGTCTCGCAGTTCCTATTGGCCAGATCAATTGCCCCTCCCCCGCCAACACCACCAAAAGAACCAGAAACGTCTCGTTACGGGAACAAACGACGTCAAAACACTCAATTGTCTCCAAGACGGCCCGGGCTCATAGCCGCCACTCTCTATTGGTCACCCCCTCGTCTTCTCCCCAAGTCATTTGAACATACTGTCACTGGAGATGAAGAATGTAGTTGTCTGTAATTTTTTGGGCTCGTCCGTACACTACTATGGTCAGACTATACGAAGTGTTGGGGAACAAACACCAGAAACAAAGATGGAAATTTTACAAATCCGAAGATACGCACTTGCAGCGAACGGGCAGTTATTTATTTACTGGAAATTTCCAATGCTCGGACAAACGGGCCCAAGTGGGTTTTTGACTTTTGTTTGGCGGGACGCCGGAACGTTACATGCAGGTGAAACAATTAGGTTTTCTAAGAGAATACTCAGTACGAGTCATGTTTCAAGTTGGGATAAGGGCCAGCGCGTTCGGAGAAAGTCGGAGAGAATGGGACACTACAGCGAACGAGCGACAATCGACTTTCGTTTTGTATGTACCTCTCGAATTTCCATTTCTTTCCCTGACTCATCGTGTTTTGAGATACCGGGTGAGTGGACCCAAAACGCTTGTGTGCAGTATTTTCGCAGCCATTGGGTAAAAAAAAAGACCCACAAAAGAAGCGACGGTGATTGGTCCAAGAGCCGAGTTTGGTTTAGGATAGGAGAAAGAAGTCATGGCGTAAAAGGTTTTGATATGGTTGTGAGCCCTGGTCCATATCCTGGGGCTGTGGGGTTAACGATAGTGGATGTAGGTCAGGATCTGAAACCGTTTCACGTCATGTTTTTGGAGGGGGAGGGACACATAAAAAGAAATAGAGGAGAAGGAAAGAACTTGTAGGAATGTGGCGGGATGTCTCCATTAGGGAAGGAATGTAAGTGAATGGGAGGGCATTTGGTAGAGAATGACTCTGAGTCATTGGGTGATAGATAACGTTACAGGGAGCAATATTACAACCACAGATTCTTCGATATCATACGCATAATTATTGGTTTTTGCGATAACTTTTGATGCGATGTCTTCTTGATATTTTTCTTCCTCCTTTCTGCCCTTTTATTCTTGTGTTTCCTACTCCTGTTCTTTAATTCGTCCTTTCGTATCTTTCATCAAGACACCACCCTCTTTCATCCAATAATGTCCCTTTGTCTAAACGTCCCAACTAGGAATATCGTCGCCAGCGATCCGGATTATCGGGCTCGGAGTTCCCAAAGTCCGGCGGCGATAACGTGCGACAATAAGCGAGGAAAAGTACATCAATAGACCGAGGATTTTGCTGGGGTGGCAAATTGAGAAAGCGTAATTTTATAAGGTTGATTTTAATACGGACTGGATAGGAATAGAATGAGCAACTGAGAACTGGAGGAATGATGTAGATTATGTGACACGGAATGGAAATACTGTGAAGACAAAGTTAGACTAGCTGAATTCTTTTTTTTTTAGTCTTCATTTGTTTCTTGTAAGTTGTTACGGATTTCAAACAACCAGTTTTTTGAGTTTGGATAAACAAGCTATCTTGTTTTATTGAAGGTTAACAGAAGGTCAGACGCCTTGAAACATCTTGAGAGTAATTACACTCTGGCCTTGAAACATCTTGAGAGTAATTATACTCCCTTTTTACCTAATCCGAGCGTACTAACAGATCTAAAATTTGATAATGGAAGTTGTTGGTTTCAAATTGACATGTGACTCAAATGTAACCTAATCAACAAAATGAATGATTGAAAAGACATAATCAATGCCAAATTAAAATTAAAATAGTTTTCTTTAATTTTTGAATTCATCTAGGTTGAATTTTTTTCATGATTCTTTGGTACTAACAGTCACGTCAAAACCAAATGAAATTGAACATTAAATACGAAGAACATTTGGTACATCAGTTCAAAAATGTTTCATCGACCTCACTATCTTTCTATAATCTGAAGTAGAAGCTTTTTTTTTATAACAAGAATTCATTGCTCCTCAAATCTAAAAAATCAATCATAAACCCTCCAATATCATCCGAGGAAAAAGTTCGTTTTTCTCTATAAAGTCATCTTCACAATCAATCCATTTCAAATCTCTACAATCCTCTGTACCTATACCAATATCTATTATAATTAGTTTCCAGTTAACCTATTTAGTCGACCTCCTCAACAGTTGGGCCGTCGTTGGATGGAGCAGCACCACCAGCACCAGGGAATCCACCAGGGGCTCCACCAGGGAATCCACCGGCAGCACCGCCTGGAGCAGCACCGGCTTGATAGGCCTTGGCCATGATAGGGTTAGCAACACCCTCCAACTCCTTTTGCTTGTCAGCAAACTCTTCGGTGGTGGCAGTCTGGTTGTCGTCCAACCAGGAGATGGCCTCCTCGGCAGCCTTGGTGACCTTCTCGACGTCATCAGCCTCCAACTTAGACTTGAACTCATCTTCGGAAAGAGTGGTCTTGAGAGAGTAAGCGTAGGACTCCAAACCGTTCTTAGCCTGGACACGAGAAGCCTCCTTCTCATCCTCCTCCTTGTACTTCTCGGCCTCGCTGACCATTCTCTCGATGTCCTCCTTGGACAATCTACCCTTGTCGTTGGTGATGGTGATTTGTTGGGTCTTACCGGTACCCTTCTCCAAAGCGGAGACGTTCAAGATACCGTTGGCATCGATGTCGAAGGTGACCTCAATTTGAGGAACACCTCTTGGAGCTGGTGGAATGCCAGACAACTCGAACTTACCCAAAAGGTTGTTGTCCTTAGTCTTGGCTCTCTCACCCTCGAACACTTGAATCAAGACACCGGGTTGGTTGTCAGCGTAAGTAGAGAAGGTCTCGGACTTCTTGGTTGGGATAGTGGAGTTACGGGGGATCAACTTGGTCATGATACCACCGGCAGTCTCAATACCCAAGGACAATGGAGCAACATCCAACAACAACAAGTCCTGGGTCTTGGAAGAAGTGTCACCAGACAAGATAGCAGCCTGGACAGCGGCACCGTAGGCAACAGCTTCATCTGGGTTGATCGACTTGTTTGGCTCCTTACCGTTGAAGAAGTCGGAAACCAACTTCTGGACCTTTGGAATTCTAGTAGAACCTCCGACAAGGACAATCTCGTCGACTTGCGACTTGTCGACCTTGGCGTCTCTCAAGACCTTCTCAACTGGGTCCAATGTAGATCTGAACAAGTCCTGACACAACTCCTCGAAACGAGCTCTGGTGATGGAAGTGTAGAAGTCGATACCCTCGTACAAGGAGTCGATCTCGATGGAGGTTTGAGCAGAAGAAGACAAAGTTCTCTTAGCACGCTCACAAGCAGTTCTCAATCTTCTGAGAGCACGCTGGTTGGTGGACAAGTCCTTCTTGTTCTTACGCTTGAACTCGTTAACGAAGTGGTTAACCAAACGGTGGTCAAAGTCCTCACCACCCAAGTGAGTGTCACCGGCAGTGGCCTTGACCTCGAAAATACCGTCCTCGATGGACAACAAGGACACATCGAAAGTACCTCCACCCAAGTCGAAGATCAAAACGTTCTTTTCTTGCTCGGTCTTCTTGTCCAAACCGTAAGCGATAGCAGCGGCAGTAGGCTCGTTGATGATTCTCTTGACGTTCAAACCGGCAATCAAACCAGCGTCCTTGGTGGCTTGACGTTGAGAGTCGTTGAAGTAAGCTGGGACAGTGACAACGGCGTCAGTGACGGAACCACCCAAGAAGGACTCAGCGGTTTCTCTCATCTTGGTCAAGATCATGGACGAGATCTCCTCTGGAGTGAAAACCTTGGTCTCACCCTTGAATTCGACCTGAATTTGGGGCTTGCCGCCCTTGTCGACGACCTTGAAGGGGAAGTGCTTAATGTCACCCTGGACCTCGGCGTCATCGAACTTACGACCAATCAAACGCTTGGCGTCGAAGACAGTGTTGGCGGGGTTCATGGCGGCTTGGTTCTTAGCAGCATCACCAATCAATCTTTCGGAGTCAGTGAAAGCCACGAAAGAGGGAGTGGTTCTGTTACCTTGATCGTTGGCAATGATCTCCACACGGTCATTGGAGAAATGAGCCACACATGAATAGGTCGTACCTAAATCAATACCGACAGATTTTGACATGATATATATACAATCTTAGGAAAAAAAGATGTTGTAAGAAGAAGCTAAGTCGCGGGGAATAGCTTGGCTTTATATACTGGGTAGATTTTCCATTGAAACATCTGGAACGTTCCACCAGGTTCTACTATTCTGCGTGTCACGTGACTCGTACATGTAATTGCTGGAAATGTCTAGATACTTCTCAGAATGCGTCAAGTCGGTTATGAGCGCGCGGCCAGAGAACAGAGGGAGGCAGACGAGGGAGACAGGAGAATCGGCAAGGGGAGTAGTTTTAATTGGTTAGACGCGTTCGGTCCAGAGAATGTCTATGTTCCTCTTTAAGGTTGTGGTACTGCAGGCGAGTTTGCAGCCGTTGAAGCAGGTTTCTAAAACAGGAAGTGTAATTGGTTCTGGGGAAGATGGCAATAGCAGGAAATGAAGGGGTAAAGTGAATTGGAACGGTTCGAGAACGCGTGTGGAGAGGTTGTAGAATTTGGTTATAGGGGGGAAGTTGGAATGAATTGTGGATTTAGTTAAGGTGAAGAAACGAAGGAAGAATGTAGAAATGAGGAATTGTTGTTGAGATACATTCAGAACTTGGCTTCTTGACTTATGGCGTTGGGGAATTTGGATCGGAGTTGAAACGGCTTCCTACGTTGGTGTTGGTGGTTCCTGATTGATTTACATAGTCTCTCACCTAGAAGAATATATTAGAGTAATGGGTTTGCTCTACAAGGATCGAATCTTCACAAAAGTTGAGTAAATGTAATCTGATAGTAAATTGATATTTCAGAAGGATGTATAGTTTTAACGAGAGAGTGAAGACGGCGCCAACCCTACTGCAATTGACACCAATGGAGCTAGGGTCTTTGAATACATAGAAAGATGATAATTAATTGTTTACACTGATAGACACTATGATTCGGGTCTTCGCTCATTATCCTCTTCCCAATTTCTAAACCTTTGATCGAACAAGAAGAGTAACTAACATCCGAAAGATTATGAAAGAGACAAAAAAATCCACTCAAAACTAATCTTTTGATAGAATAATTCAACCTCCACGCGATGTTCCCACACAGTTTTCATTGGAGTGTCAAGTGGATCAATATCTCCCAAAACTCAATCAACTAGAAAAATTGTCAAAGGCTACACCCAAAAAAACCATAGCTTCACCTTTAAATCACTACTTACAACGATAAAAAACACTCATCCTCCATTCCCCTGACTCTTCTAATAACATTCCATTCAAAACATCCTTCTCAAAACTTAAAGACCCCTTATCTCGTCATAACTAAAGCTTGATTTTCTCATTACACTGCCCCTTTCCTCCAAATGATCAAGATACTCCCGCCATAAATCATCGCCTTTCAAGCACTTTGAGTCGCCCACAAGAATCAACCCGTACCTGGCTCTTGTAAGCGCCACATTCATTCTTCTGGCATCGCTCAAGAACCCGATCTTGGCCTCTGCATTTGAACGCACGCACGACATCACCAAAAAGTTCTTTTCACGGCCCTGGAATGCATCCACAGATGCAATCATAATATCGGCAACCGTGTGGATCGTTACTGGCTTCGACTCGTTATATATATCATCACGATCAATCTCGATGTGGATTTCGTCCTTTTCTGGGTTGATCAACTCGTTCTTAACCAACTCAGCGGAAATCAAATCGCGCTGGCCCCTATACGGCGTAATCACGCCTATATCTGCTCTGGAAATGGCCTTTTCGTAGATGAGATGCGCAAGCACCAGCTCAAGACGCGAAACCTCGCCTCGATTTGCGTACGTTCTTCCAGCATCCTCCCAGAACCTGGAAGTTACCACATGTTCGGGGCAACTGCCGGCGGTGTCCCAAAATACAACTGGGTTTACTGGAATACCGTCCATGACTCGATTGGCCGCGGTGATTCCGTCCTTGAGTTTCCCCTCATAGAACTTGTTCCGTGGAAATTCACTGATGGCCGGATGCATACGGTACTGCGTGTCAAGCATGTGTGGCGTCTTATACGTGCCGTTGAGGATGATTCTTTCGAACAAAGAAAGAGACAAGTTGGGCACTTGTGAGAAACTACTCAATTGTCTTTGGTCTCCCACAAATACAAACTTCTCAACTCCAGGAATAGACAATGGGATAAGGGTAGTAGGTTCAGAGGACTGCGTCGCTTCATCCATGATGATAACAGGGATCTTTGGGCACAGTTTCAATTGGTTTCCGCCTGCCACCACAGTGGTGGTGAATATCACCCGCGCCAGCGCAATTAACTTATCGGAATAGTCAATCATCGTGGTCATAAGTTTTTTGTACTGGTTCTGGCTCACGGTAGATCCTGGGCGACGCATTTCTCGGATAGTTTCCTGTGCCGCCAAGGGAAGCCCATCATATACCCTGTGGTGCAAACAAATCGAAGCCAAAGGATGCTCTCGATTGTATTCAGGTTCCTTCTCAAGCGACACAATACGCAAGATGCTTTGCTTATGACTGTCGAGAAGTTTTTCTGCGATATTGTCAATGGCAATGTTGGATGCAGCAACTACCAAAATTGGATAAGTATTGAGGTTGCCCAAAAGCTGCAAAATGATCTCGTAGATGGTCAGAGTCTTGCCTGTACCTGGAGGACCTTGTAACACGGTAATTGTGTTATTAAGTACGGATTGGATGGCCACCTTTTGAGATTCGTTGAAGCGATCGTTTGTAAACTTCAAGTAGTTCTTAAACACAATCTGCTTAATTGGTTTCTTGCCCTCGAGCAAGTCAATGAACTTAGGATTCAGCAAGCGCGACATGGCGGTGTAAACTCGACTGACGGGAACAGAAACGGGGAGAATCTTGAGGTGGTTGACGTTGACCGTAATAGGTAAAGGCATCGTGTTCCAGGGGTAAAGTTCAACAATCAACTCGAGCTCTTTCGGACCAGCGGGAGCTCGAGCAGGTTTTCTTCCAGGTCCGCGTTTTCCTGGCTTTTTCGATTTGGAAGTGCCAGCGTTTCTGCTCTCACTTAAGGCAATGCATCCATACCATGCTATGTCGTCACCCAACGTCAAGACAAGGGATTGTCCAGCGGCAAAGGGAACCTTTTTAAGGGCTTGCATTTTTTTGGATACAAAGCGATCTAGAAATTCGGGAGTCATTAAAATGTTTAACTTGAACATCTTATGTTTCCGGTCCTGCTCGGCATACCACTCCAAAGTGAAGTCTTTCAGAGTTAAAAACGAGTTGTCACTGGTTCGTAAGCCTGCCTTCTCCTCGAGAAACAAATTGTAGCACATTTCGTTGAGGTACTCGGTCATGTTATCGTAGGTCAACTTAGGTTTCGGAGAGGGCTCATATTTGACGATTCCTGGCGGCAAGACTATCTGAGGTGAGTCAAGTTCTACTTTTGTTTTACGCTTTTCGGATGCCTTTTCTGCTTTAGACACAGTTGGGGGAACTAAGGGCTGTGTTGATGAAGAGGACTTGGTATTGGCTTTTGAAGGTCCTTTTTCTTTGCTATTTGATGACTTTGGCGGAGCTCTCAAGGGTTCGGAAGTCGTGGTTGACTTTTTGCTTGCATCATTAGATTTAGGGTTCTTTTGCTTGCTATTAAGATTGTTCAGTTTATCCTTGGAACCTTTGGCTCTTGCACTTGTAGATGTTTCCTTCGAATTTTTGGGGTTCCCGTTTTGTTCCTTCGGCTTGTCTTCTGAAACCTTCATTTTGTTATTTGAAACCTTCACATTTCCGAAAGACAACTCACCTTTCTCTTTTGCCTTGTCATACGAAGAAGACCCATTTGCCCCATAAGCGTTCGATTTCATAGCCTTCTTCTTCGCTGCAGCCTCCTGATTAGATTTTGGCTCCTTTAATCGAGTCTTGTCTGTCTTCAAGTCGACATTTTTTGCAACTCTCGGAACCTTACCAGCTTTAGGCTTAGACACAGGTTTCGATTGAACTGGGGCTGGAGTGGACAGCCTTGAAATAGTCGGAGTTGTGTCTGAAGAGCCGACTGCCTTCATTGTCTTGCCAGTTTTGAGTGCCATACTAGTGGCCTTAACACTCTCGTAATGAGCCTTTCTTTTGAGTGCCTCTACATCCACAGGCTTCAGTCTACGCTCGCGACCGCCCTTTCTGCCCATTTTTCTTCTGCCGCTGTTCTTGGCGTTGGCCTTGGGGATGAACTCTTTGAGCCCCAAGAAAGCATACAAGAAGTCCGGCGATCCTTCCGTGACAAACTTGGAGTTTGCCGGTTTTATCACAGTATCGTCGGCCATGCATTTGTGGCACATTATGACTTGTTTTGGCCCACTATTGGCAACCAGTAGCCGGTTTTCGGCGCCGCATGCACTACATTGGATATCTCTGAGCTTAAAATAGAGCGGAAGCTTCTGGAAAAGCGAACCGTTCGAAAGAGAATACTCTGCTGAAGCTTCAGAGCCCAGTTTCTCGTAGCAGGGCGTGCACAAGAGCGAGAGATCGGCAAGTCCATACCGCAACATTTGGAGAAGATGAACATTCGAGTCACCACAATCCTCACACTCAAGCACTTCCTGTAAGGGGTCGTACAAGACTGTTTTGTGCCGAGATTGTGACAAATGCTTGCCTATTTGGTCTGTGGTGAGCAGGCATGTCTGACAGGTGAAGGAGGACATCGACTGAACCGAAAGCGAAGAGAGTGTGGGGACAGAGGTGAGAGAAGGGAATGGTCGGAAGCAGGATTGTTCTAGAAACCTACCCAATTAGGAAACGATACGCGAACAGTAAAGGAAAGTTGTCGATTGCGAGGGACGATCGAATCTTGGATTGAGTTGTGGCGGATCTGAGACATGTTTCAGAATGAGAGATGAGATGAGATGAGACAAAACGAAAGGAGGGGGAAAACGGCGAGAAAGTGGGGGAAATTTAACCCACCGACAAACAAAAACAATAATTTGAGCGGATATTTGAATTTTCTCTCTTGGGATGGATCTGGGCAAGATGTGGTATTGTTGGGTTATACTGTGTTGTTTCAGGTTGGCTGCAAAAATCAAACATGGGAGAAAGATAAACGGGAGAAGGAGAGAGGAAACAGGCCATTGAGGGAGAATCGGGGAAAAAAAGACGAAGGAGGACAAAAGGACGGTGGAGAAAAATTTTGTACTCTGTTGAACTTTTCGTCCTATAATTCATGTTTTCATTGCGTTCAATGCTGGCAGACACCAACTTTAACCGAAACTACGCCTCATTGTTCTGAAAGGCCAAAAAAAGTTGGAATTTCATTTTCTTTCTCGAAGCGCCATGTTCCACTTCCAAAAAAATCAAGGAAAAGCCCGATGCGGGGCTCGAACCCGCAACCTTTTGATTGACCTTATTGTGATTAAGAGTCAAATGCTCTACCGATTGAGCTAACCAGGCTTCGATGTCAGAGAAAAACCGCAAACAGATATGTACAGAAGATGCTGCAAACAGGAAGATTCTTGGACCTTTTCAGTTTCCTCGCCTTTTTTAGATGCTCTACAAATCGAATCAATCAGTCACTGGAATTACACACTACAAAAGAGATATCAACAGATAAATATCGGATGCTTAAACCCACAAGAGAGCATTGGAACCACATCGTCCTTCCAAGCACTTGTAATCGAAGTTTGGAATCTCAGTGATGGTACTCACTAGATCATATATCTTAATCTTCACGTGGCCTTTCTAGCCTCAGTTGTCAACGACGCACCACCAATACGGTAAAACACCGCCTTGACCGTCACCCATGCATCTTTAAGGACCGGCTGGCCGATGGTGTTTACCAAATCATCAACACGAACCTCCACCGACTTGAAGGCATTGCGCGTAAACTGGGACTTTTCGAAACGGAGTTTGAGAAACACAGCGTAGGCGAGAAACGGAATAAGAGAAACCAGTCTGAAGGTCACCACACGTAAGAACATCCACAACGCCGTATAGACTTCCAACAATGAGGCCAAGGCAATTGAGTTTGTGTTGTTGGCAGCGATGAACTCACCGATGCGGACCGAGGCCGGGTGCGTGTCCTTGATGTCGAGCGCTGGGAACAAGTTGTGTTTGACGTACGATAAGACGTGGAACACCGAAAACACAAAGAATGTGGCCAAAGACAAGGCGACGTAGGGGCTATAGACAAAAAGTACTAGAGCCAAGGCCAAGTACTGGACGTTATCATCACGGAGCAATTGGGTGACGGAGAAGCCACTCTTGGAGACGCTTTGGTAGAGGAGAACACCAAAGCTCTCTACAACGCCAGCGAGGGCGGTCTTGTACCAAAGCATGTAACTCAGAGGGAAGACACGCACGTACGACAAGAAGAAGAACACCAGCGATAAGAGCGTGGTTGCGTGCCCCACGAACCATGCGAACTGTAGAGTTTGGACGGTAGCGAGAAGGTCCGGTTTGATTGCAGGTTTTGCTGCCGGTTTGACGGGGGTACTCTGACTAGACATGGCGAAGAGAGAAGCGAGGAGAGGGAAGGGGGAGGTTAAATATGTTGCGTGAAGATTCGCAAAGTAGTATTGGTAAGTTGAAGGTAGTACTTGTAAAGCTAAAAGTAGTACCCGCCAAGTAGACAGTGGTACTGAGATGACGATTCAGCGAACAAAGATAGTGCGTTAGATTGAGTATCGCACGGAAACAGTACTGAAGGAAGAAACGTTTCCGGTCTTTTCAAGGCAATTGAGTGACTTAAATGGAAGCAATTGTCGCTTTTCTTGTTAACCAGAAGATATTTTGGTAAAGAGTTGCTGGTTGTGATGAGTGGTCGCAAGACTGTAGGGTGCTGGCAATATGGAGGAAAGCAAAACAGGATGCAATAGGGCTTTTGCACAGCGGCTAAAATACGAGCCGATGTAATTGGATGAAAAGAGAGGTTTTTTTTTTGTTTTATTTCATGGCTGGAAGTTTGGTTCTATTCGGCTGGTGGGTTTTGTAGGTGAGGTTGGAGATGGCTGCGAAAAGTGAAGAGGACGCATAGAAAAGGAAAGGAAAGGAAAGGAAAGGGAAGGAAAGGAAAGGAAAGGAAAGGAAAGGAAAGGAAAGGAAAGGAAAGGAAAGGAGAAAAGAATTTGAAACTGAGGCAGAATCTGTGCTGAATAATGAAAGAGTTTCAAGATTTTGTTGGCTCGTTGTTCGATAAAAACTTTTGAATGCGTAAAGCAAACCTGCCAACGAGACATTGCTTATTTGAGTTTATGGAATGGACAACGATCGATTCGTGCGTTTCTTTCAAGTTAGACACTAGCGTCACCGATTTTATTGCTTGAACTCCGTCTTCACCTATTCCTTTTGCTCATGGTTGTGGAGAAAGTTCAGCGGTCTATCTAAACGGATTAAAAGTGGAGAAACGATGCCCTATGAACTCAACTTATATTCATCTCAATCTAGTTTGCTATCGAGTATCTGCAACGTTCTCTTTCTACGAACAGTCGCCTTGGATTTCAGAATCGAAGGGCGTAAAACAAACGGAACATCTTCTGACGTAGGCTTTCAAAAGAAATCAGATAGTAATACCTCGGTTTTTTTCAGAATACAAACTAAAATCCTACGTTCCAAACCAAATCATCTAGTTGTGGTCAAAAGTAGTTCAATAGTAACAACACAAACTAGTAAATCAATACCTAATGAAACTTTGAAATTCCTTCGAATCTTAAAGTTAAACTTGGTACTCATCGTCAGCGGTGGACTCGAATCTGGACCTCGATATCGTACAAAACAATTCCTCATAAACAGGCCACGATATAGAATTGACTGAACATACGAAATCTTCTTTTACATTGAAGAAGTCTCCATTCATCGGATTTCCAACGTCTCAAATTGCCTGTTTAGTCCAACACTCCACATTCGTTTCCTCTACTCTCAACACCGCGTTACCGCCACCAGAATCGACTCATCTCGAATCATATATTTCTACTCGATCAATACTAACTGCACTAACGCAAGAACCCCTTACGGGCCTTCTGTGTGGCAGGGACAGGCTGCACGGGCAAGCTCTTCTGCTTCTCCAATTGAAGCTTCTTCTCCTCCAACATCTGGATCTGCTTCTCCAACTTCGTCTTCATCTCGCCATGACGGTTAAACAAGTCAGCCTCAGATCTTTGTAGCTTCTTCTCCTTCTCAGAGACCTTGTGTTGGAACACAGCCTTCATTTCCGCTTCCATCTTGGCTAACTTGGCCTCGTGCAACGCGCGCTCTTCCTCTTGCTTGGTCAATGGATCGAATTCCTTGAAAACAGTGTTATCCTGCTCAATGCCCATCTTCTCCAACTTCTCAGAGCGGTACTTCTCATACAACAGGTTGGACGTGGTTTCCTTCAACTCCTCCAAGTTGTTACGCACCAACAACTGGCGCAACTTGACAAAGTCGTTGTGGCTCTCGTTGTCCACCTCGATAACTCCCCATGGGTACAGACGACCACGAACTGTGCGCCCGTCGGCAGTTTGAACCTCGGTGGTTGATCCAATAACGGCAAAGGGAAACAGCGCAATGAGCTCCTTGCAATTGGCGGTGACTTCGTCGTCGTCGTTCTCGTACACCTGTGGGGTGAAGATCTTGATCTTCTGGTACTTGATATCGGCCATTACTCGAGCCTTGAAGTCCTCGATCTCCTCATCTACAAGCGTGTCAGACTTGGCAATAACGGGAATCAAGTTGACCTTTTCGTGCACCAGCTTCATCAATTGTACGTCTAAAGCGCGCAACGAATGGCCCGTTGGCTCAATAAAGTACAAAAGCGCATGAATGCGGTTGTCGACAATTGCCGACCGGTTGATTCTGCTCTCTGCTTCTAAGTAGTGGTCGAAGCGCGTGTTGATTTCGTCCACAATGGGTCTCCACGAGTCGGTGTTGTTGATCAGCTCGCCGAAACCTGGAGCGGTGACGACATTCAACTTCAACTTCACGCCGTCCTCCTCTATCTCGGCGCTGGTGGTCTCGATTCTCAACTGGGGTTCAACCACCTCATCGTCATCACCCACAGTCAGTTCGGCCTCGGCCTTGGGGGCAATGATCTCGCGATTGAACAAAGTGTTGACCAATGTGGCTTTACCCAAGCCACCTTCACCGACAACCATACAGTTGAACGTGAAGCCTCTTCTGACAGACTTACGGTGCCATTGTTTGGGCAAATTGGCGAAGCCTACGAACCCGGAGACCTTGCGCTTGATGACCTTGATATCTTGATCCATTTAGGAGGGCAAAAAAATGGGGATCAAAACCAAGGGAGTTTTGGAAGGGAAATACGAAGAAGGGGAAAAAGTTGGAGGTTGAAGGGTATCGGACGAACGGGGAACCACTCAGATTTAAAAGGGAAACGCTGAGAGCTCTAAGGAGAGGACGTTTTCTGGTGGACAATTGGGCAGACCAGAGTGCTGAGAAGTTAGTACTAGCGCCGGGAGGAACAGGGCACATAACCGGGCAATGGGTGACTGTGCGCAGTGATTCGGACCAGAGGGAGCAGGAGGCGAACTTTCTTCATTGTTTTTTGCTGTTACATACGAATACAAAGACAGACTAGTGGAGGTGTAACTAGGGGGATCAGTATTTGGATTAAGGAAGAAGGTGCGAGATCCAGTCACGTGACCGTGATATTTATTTACATAGCAGAAAAAAGAAGGAGTTAGAAAAGGGAATGAATTAGAAGAAAGGATAGAAAAAAAAGGAGAAAGTTGAGCGGTGGAGGCGGTATTTGAAGGCATTTATGTTTTGAATCGATTTCAGGGGCGACTGAAGGCGTGTGGTTGAGTTGAAACAGGTGCTTCAAAGAGAACTAAACTAATGACGACTCGAACGATCAAGAAAGAGGAGCGAGAAAACTTCTTCAATTTTGGACACAAATCGTGTGGGATGTATGGACGGAGTGGGGTTTGAGAAGTTAGGAACGTGTGTTGGTGAAGAATTAGCATAGTATTCACTCAGCATAAGGCAAATTACGGAGTGACCGAAGAAAAAGGACTTTTCTATTTATATGGAGCGCATTTTGAAATCGAACGATGTAAATGGAGTTCGAGGGAGATCGTATAGCCAGAAAGAAGAGGTTTCTCTAAACCAGAGATTGTACCTTACCAATTGTATTCTGTGTCTCAATATCGGACACCATTAAGCCGAAAAGCAAGCATTTTTTTCTCGATTTTCTCCCCTTCCTTTCTTCGTTTACAGTCTTTATCACTCAATTCACCATTCTCTCGCCTCTTACTCTCCCATCTCCCATCTTCCCTCTTTCCTCCCCGTCATTTTTAATTCCCCTCGTGTCTCTTCAAATGGTCCAACAAAAACTCCAAACCCTTCTTTGCAAATGCCTCCATGTTCTCAGCACGAACATTATTTCCCGTGGCGCATGTCATGGACCGTTCTCCGTCAGGGCCACTGATTCCTAAGTACACCGTCCCTACAGGCACAGACACCGAGTCGTTATCTTGCCGAAGATGCAAATCTGTTGTGGGTCCAGCAAAACCACTTTCTGAAAGCACGTACGTGGAACCTAGCTCGTACTTAGCTGTTCTGGCGAGCCGAAGCACCACCTGTTCCAGCGGCCCCATATACGAGCTGATTTCGGCATCAGATAGCCCCGAGAGCTTCAAGCGCTGTTTCAACAGGTACACCAACTTTCCTCCGATGTAAAAATCCAGCGCTCCGTTAACGGAGACGATGTACGCGGATAAGAGGCCACCACATGCTGCTTCGGAGATTGAGAGCGTTTGTTTGCGGTCACGTAAGATGGCAGCAATCTCGGCCACTAGAGCCTGGACCTCGAGGGGCGGGAAGTGTGTCATTGGAGAAAAAAGGGGGGAAAGTCGAGGGTTGGTGGAGACAAGTAGCCTGGGTAAGAGAAGTGGGAGAAGACGATGGCAGCGAGATGGACGAAAAGGAGAATATGGGTTGGGATTCTATTTTGGAATCGACTGGGAGTATGGAATTGAATTGGTTCAAATCTTGGTAGTAGATGGTCTCTTTTATGGGATAAGTAGTAGTATTAGAATTAGTAGTAGTAGTAGTAGTAGTAGTAGTAGTAGTAGTAGTAGTAGTAGTAGTAGTAGTAGTAGTAGTAGTAGTAGAGGCCTAGATAGTAAGGGTGAATGAAGAAAAGAACAAAACTTCAAAAAAGAAAGAAAAAATCATCACCGAAATGCAATTTCATTACAAAAATATTGATCCAAAATTCCAATACACTACCTTCATTACCCCATACCATCTCCTTCCCTACCTTGTACTCCACACTTCTTCCTCACTACTCTCTAAGGTACTACCTTTTCTTACGAGTAACCACACAAAAAACTTCATCCGCCCCACACAAAAACTCCAATTCACCATGCTGAGTTTCTCCTTCAATGCAGGCCACGTCTTGTACGACGAAGACACCCATAAGTGCACGCCGTTGCCTCACAAGGGCCAAATCACCATTCAGCCGTCAGCCGAGGAAGAGGGCTTCTACGACTTCATTTGGACGCCCAAGAGTAGCTCCGGTGCATCTCGCCACGAGCTCGTTCTTATTCCGGGCGACTTTTCGTTCAAGCCCGTGCGTTCGTGCACCACGGGACGTGTGGTTGCGCTTACGTTTTCCTCGGGCCAACGAAGCTTGTACTGGCTCCAGAATGTGGGCGATGACGACGAGCTCGATAAGTTTACGGCGGCTGATGAGAAGATCTTGGAACGGTTCCATGCGGTGGTCAATGGCGACAGTCAAGAGGTGAAACCGGAACCTGTGGCAGAAGTAAGTACATCGTAGGTACGCTTTGGTCTTTGAGGCTTGGATAAGATAGCGGGGAAATTGGAGTGGTACAAATGGATGGGCGAGGTGGTTTTCATCGATACGGAAGATCAGCGTATACAAGAAGCAAATTTTGGGACTAAAGATTATGGGAACTTTCCTGCAATTGTCGAAAATATTCCCATCGCATCCCATCCCATCCTTATTTCTATTCCTGTTCTCGCTTCTCCTCCTATTTTTATTTCCATTTCCATTTCCTTTCTTAATTCATCATCTAGCATCTTCTATCATGCCCACTCACTACCTCTGAAAACCCCACCTTATTCTTCATTCTCTACCCTTTGTCTCTTTTTATCATCAAGCCTTTCTCTCTTTGCCCTCATCCCCATCCCTCCTCTCCTTTCAATATTAACACCAGATTCCATGAGGCTGACAACTTCCCCATCGACCAAATCTCCGACGTCTTGACCGACGAGATCCTTTCCAAGCACTTTGCCTCGTTGCTGGCGGACGAAATTCGCACGCTCTACGGTGACATGCTCCCTGAAGGAGTGCCACCCACAAAAGACGAAATATTAAAGGTCTTGCGCAGCTCGTTCTTCCGCAGCGGCAACGAGCAGCTTAGCCATACGATAAACACCAGCCCCGTCGGGCTCATTATGGCACGTAGCTTTGGATTTGAGTATAACGGTGAGGGCCTTGAGGCGTTTTTGAACGGGCTTCGCGAGACTGCCAAGCGCGACAAGGCAAAGAAACAGAAGAAAATCGAGTAGACGCTGGCCGATGTTAGATGGGAATGGTGTAGAAGTCAACGCCGTGGGGACTCAATTTAGTGTGAAGCAATGAACGTGGGTCTCTCAAGTTGAGCCGGTTATTTTCGCAGATCTAGCTAATTAATGAAGAATGGTGAATTATTAATTCTAAAGTCTTAAATCTATAATTCTGTTCATATTCGATCTTCTCTTTCAGTCTTCTCCATGCCTTTCGAAGTAGAAGAACGAACCCATTCCAAACTACATGCCTGAAATAAAAATAAAAAAAGCCACCACACAATAAAACAGTAAAAAACATTACGAATTCTTCTTTCATCTTTCTCCTTCACATTTCCCCTCGGTCTTCTCTTCTCCATACTCCCCCTGGTTTCTCTCAGGCCATCCTGGCTACACTGCTGGTTCCATACAGTATACAATCTTGTGACCATCATTTACTGTACGCTAACGACAGAAACCACAAAAGCGCCGGCTGAAACAAGAGCAGTGCCCCTAACCATCTCTTCGTCTATATAAGAGACCGTTCCCGCTTCTTATCCTCTCGCCTCTGTACCTGTCTCCGGTCTGATTGCACACTTCGGCGGCTCATTTCTGTCCTAGATTGAACCGGCCCAAGACTAGCTCGTGCACCTCCAATTCCTCGAAAGTGCCTTGAAAACTAGTGGTTCGAAGCCCGTATTCTCGCTTGATACCCGGCAACGAGTGCGTTCGAGCCCGTCTCGTCTCCTGCTGGACTCCGTGCAAAAACGAACATTCTACAAAGTCTACAAACATTAATAAGCTCATCTGTACCAATCCTAGGACGCTTAACTAGTCTAGCATCAGTTGAATTACTCAATTTCACATCATATTGCTGTCATTTCCACTGACTTCTTGTCCCTTTTCGATAGACGCCATAATCCCACCCTCCATAGACCAACATTTCCACGCATGTGCACTAATTGAGCGCCGAAAACTAATTGAAGATGTCGCTGTCCAACGAAACAATACCCAGCCAGCAGTCTGTGCTCACACCACCAAAACTGACCCCGGCGGCACCCACTCCAGTAGCCATATCTGTTCTGACTCCCGTAGACCTAGAGACACCCGATGAGAAACTGAGTCGTGGGCTACTAGGCAAGGTTGCCGGTATCTTACAAAAAACCATGCTTGGGCTGCACGATACTGCCAAATCTTCAGTATCTCTGAGCTCTGTACTTCCAACACCTACAGACCATAGTTCGTGCGAACGGCTCCCCCTGCTGGACTCTGTCGTGCCAAATTCGCATCCGATTATTTCTGTACCGATGTCAGAAAAACCTAGCACTTCAAGTACGATCGTATTCCTGCCACGACATCGGCCATTCTCGCCGAGTAAAGTAAAAGAGACGAAACACGTATCACTAGAGTACGACCCCAAAACAAGACGTAAGGTACTCAACACGTATGAGATCATTCGCGAGATCGGGCGCGGCGAGCACGGAAAGGTCAAACTTGCACGCGACTTGGTCCATGATGTGTTGGTGGCCATTAAGATAGTAAGCCGCAAACTGAAGCGTGATAGACAGCTACGAATGCGCCGTCCGTCCAATGCGCCGCCCAATTATCGCACAAAGAGCGATTATGAGATGAAAATTCGCCGCGAGATCGCGATCATGAAACGTTGTGATCATAAGTATATAGTGAAGTTGAAGGAGGTGTTGGACGACCTCAGCCTGTTCAAAATCTACCTCGTTTTGGAACACATGGACCGCGGTGAAATTAAGTGGAAAAGGCTGCGTCCAATTGAAACTCCGCGGCCGTTGGAGCCTCTTACGAAAAGTACAGGTTTGACCTCAGATAGTGATCGTATTCCCTGTATAGCGGCTGCCAAACGGCCAAGTGTAGTCGGAATGGGCGGGGTGTCTGAAGATAACGATCTCCTATCAAATGAGTTCTCTCCCAACTTGACATTCCGTCAATCTCGACGGATTTTCCGCGACGTCCTTCTTGGTCTTGAATACTTGCATCTTCAAGGTATCGTACACCGTGATATCAAGCCAGCCAACCTCTTGGTCACAGCTGACTATATAGTAAAAATATCCGATTTCGGTGTGTCGTTTGCGTCGTCGTTGGGTTCTTCAGACGATGGCGTCTACTTCAACGATATGGAGCTCGCCAAAACTGTCGGAACACCGGCGTTCTTTGCTCCAGAGCTCTGCCAGACATCTACACTGGTATCGCAGAGTATTGCGAATTCGATGACAAATTTGAATACCTCAGAACTGCCCAGCTTAGGTCCACTCACGAAGACTCGTTCTGGACTGACAAATATTCCAAAAGTTGACCACAAAATCGACATTTGGGCATTTGGTGTCACGCTATACTGCCTTCTCTTTGGCCGAGTTCCGTTTAATGCCGATAACGAGTTTGCACTTTTTGACGTCATCGTTCATGCTCCACTTGAGTTCCCAGAGACAAAAGCTGAATTTCATTCGCCACAGGAGGTCACCGACGACGAATTTGAGCTCGCGAAAGATCTTCTTTCAAAAATGCTCGAAAAGAACAGCGCGAAGAGGATAGATATTCCGGAGATTAAACAACACCCGTTTGTCCTCATGGACCTTGAAAACGACTTGGATAAGCTCCACGAGCTCTTCTTTCTCAACGACGAGTACATCGACGAGAGCGGGGCTCTCAACGGTGCTTTGTCCGTGGCTGAACCGACGCCGGAGGAGCTCAACGGGTCTGTTGTTGGGCTTGGACGGCGTATCCGAAGCGACTTGCTAAGAGTACTTACGAATTCGGAAACGGACATGGGAAAGAAGTTGGCGCTTCGACTTGAACAAAGTACGAGTATAACGTCGCTGAGCGGCAGTTCATCCCGCGTAGGTATGCAATACGAGAGCGGCTACGAAGATTCCGAGCGCAGCCATACGATTCTTCTTCTGGAGGCGATGTCGTGTCTGCAAAGCCGCGATGTGAAAAACATGTCTTCACCATGCACGATTCTGCCCGGTTCTCCCAGTGGCGCTCCATTTACACCGCAAACGGTGATCAATCCAAACTTTGGCGCCTCAAAATTACCTCAGTTATCAGTAGCCACAAATTCGTCGGCTCTTGGTGGGTACCTGAGCCCACTGGCAAACGTTTCACCGCTTATGTCGCAGCCCAGCTTGGTAACACAATACCAGAATTTTCACCCGTTCCTTAACGACTCCCAACAGCTGCAAGACACAGCATCTCGCTCAAACTCAACAGCACAGCTGCTGAGTACTTCGGTTCAACATCCTCCACGTACGCCGTCGCTTGCACTCTCGAATCTTTTGCTCCAGGAGGTTTTGGAAGGTGATACAATTCGTCGTGACAGTATAGGCTCTACAGAAGCTCCTCAGATCGAGACGAAACGTAATGTGGGTGGAGACTTGTACCTTAAGAATCAGTCTGCGTTTGAGGCATTTAAAGACATACAGAAATCTGACCAACGCCGCCGAGGCTCGAGTCTTTTCCTGTCACTAAGCCGGTCCTCCAGCACATCTGCGGGTCGCAAAAACTCGCGTGTTCTTGAAGATTCAGCGGCCGTGCTCCCTCGTCCAGGTGTTCTGAGCCATCTGGGCGAGTACAACGAGGCAATGGCGAATAGTAAGATCAAGATCGGGCCAATCAGCATCGAGCGGAACCGTAGACCCTCTTCGGTGATTTCTCTTCCCTTGACCGAAAGTTTTGCATCGTTGGATAGCGATAATGACGACTACCTCAGCAGACGGTACCATGAGTTCCGTAAACAGCGCCGAGCCAACAAGGCGGGCCAAGAGGCATCTGTGGTTTCGGACCCTAATCTCTCGCAGGTTTCGGAGAAGATGTACACACAGATTGGCGACAAGTTTAAGAATTTCAACCTCTCGACGCTGATGGCTGCAAAGAAAGGTGGTCAGCAAACGGGACCATATGCAGACACCGCCATCGAGACCGATGACGATGGGCCCACCGTGACTGACAGGAAGAAAGTTGCGGATAGGCAAAAGGGCGCTTTCCTGACTCTTCTGCCTACTTTCCTGGCGTCTGAAGGACTGGCGTCGTCACGGTCATCATCCTCGTCCAACTTTAGTAGCGAGAGTGATGAGGAAGAGGGAAACTTGACACTTAAGTTCTCGTCTAAGCTCGCTCCCCGTACGCGACCTCCTTATCTACTGTTGTCGAACCGAGCTCTCTCACACGACTCTCACCTTCCTGATTTGGGCCACACGGCTGTTTCTGGTCCACACATGCAGTTTGACGTGCCGTTTATGTTTCAGAACAATTTGGAGTTTGAAGACGTACCCGAAGGGCTTATGGGTAGCGCACTGGGAGATTTTCTGGCGGAGCATGCACCAACATCAAACGCAACAGCGAAAGGGATCCACGCGAAGATAAGCGAGAATTTTGTAAATACAACGAGTGCTGGTGTGTCTGGCGTAGTTTCTCGCTCAAAGGAGGAAGACCCCCTCGCACGTAT
Organism: Australozyma bambusicola; assembly: GCA_030563705.1. Classification (NCBI taxonomy): domain Eukaryota; kingdom Fungi; phylum Ascomycota; class Pichiomycetes; order Serinales; family Metschnikowiaceae; genus Australozyma; species Australozyma bambusicola. The sequence goes on along the minus strand of JAJMJU010000001.1, from coordinate 930,519 downwards.
CACAAAACGGCCAGCGGTGAGAAGTTCGCCCTTAAGGTGGGAAATAGGTCGTTCGGAAGAACCCGTTGCCCATGAACGCCAGCGGTCGAAACAGGGAAGCCGTGACTCTTCAGGTGGCACCTTCCAAGCTTCTCTTACTCCGGGTTATTTCAATAATCATTACAAGAAAGAGCGCACAACAGCACCTTTCCCATTTGCAAAACATCTACACAACGAGGTGGAGCAGCTGAGGGCCGACAAGGAACGACCAGGATATTTGCGCTCCAACTCAGTGACTGTGGCGATCTTGCAAAACGACAGACAGACGGAATCCGAGTGATTTTGATATGGAAGATTAATGTATTATTATTAGGTTGTAAGTATGTCGGAGCTGTAGTTGATAATGATCGATGAGCAAATGGTATTTGTAGAGTGCAAGTCTTTTTGAAATTCGGATTCAATGTTTCTTTTGATTCAATGAGTGATGGAATGCATACCGCTGTGCATATGCAAATAGGATAAATTACAACATAAGTCATAATATTTCTCCTAACCGGACAAAGGATTTTCTGAACAAGGATTAATGCCCGAAACATTTCTCATGTTTTTACGTTCAATCTTACGATTGTTCTTACTTATTCCCTTTTCTCGCTAAAACGTCTCAAGATAATTCCACCTACAATGTCCGTAGTCGTAATTTATTAAAATAAACCGCCAGCCAGCAGCATTTCAAGCCTATATATATGAAACGCGGGATAAACAATAAAGCAAAAAGATTAAAAGAAGCAAATGGGAACGGAGTGTTAGATTGTAGATATCCCCTCGCGCTAAGGATTCCACGAATGATCACTGCTTGGACTTCGGAGGCCCCTCGAGCAACTCGAGTTTGCGTTTGAGCACGGACAATCGGTTCCCTATGCCGACAATGAATTTCTCGACGGTAACGCGGTCTTCGCTATCGAGCTTCCCGTCTTCAGCACCCTCCTCGTCCAAGAGCGCCTCGAGCATCCATATTGCCGTGCTGTACGCGAGCTCACAACCCTTGAGGTCCTCCTTGACCAACTCGTTTACGGCCGCATTACGAGAAATCTCCAATGCGCGGTCAAAGATCAACTTTTCTGCAACAATAGCGTTCGGCGCCATCACAGATGTGTTCGAGTTGGAGTTGCTACTGCCGCCTGTGAGTGTATTGGCAACGCCGCCTACGTAGATGTTGCTGTTCTCCTTGTACGACGATTCCGGGTACACACCTGATTTTGAGATACTGAGTGTGGCCTCTTCCAACCGAAGCTTGATGAACTCGGCTTTCTCCAAGCATTCGTTGAATTTCTCGCGGATCCACTGCACGAGCTCGTTGATACGCATCAGGGTGTTCATGTTCATTGACCGAACCAAAGCCTGCTCACCCGAAACTTCGTCTTTATCGTAGTGCATGCGCCACCACGTACTGGCGAGCTCCATGCCCTTGGCGAACAATGAGAGTGTCTTCACGTACAACACTACACCTTCCTCGCTGATGGTTTTCACCATTTTTGGTGGTAACAGGTCCACACGCAGCAACAAGTCCTCATTGGCATCCAGAGATGGAGGCGAGGGAATCAACTGACTAAACTTCACGTCTGCAAATAGATTGACCGCATGCGCTTTCGTGGCAATTGACTCGAGTTCACGCAAGATCCGGTCATCGTCCTTGAACTGAGTTTCTTCGCCGGAGCTGGCAGTTCCTCCGAGAGTACTGGGCACAGGCAAGTTCCACTTGTTGAGCAACAAGTTGTTCTCGAAGTTTGCATTGAAGTAGTTACTAGGCGAGAACCGCCAGTTTCTGTCGGCGTCCCGCGCCGTTTCCTCCGGGATCGCAGGCGCAGCTGAGCTGCCAAAAAGCCGATTCGAGGCCAAGCTGATGGCTTTTCCGAGTGCGTTGGATGGCGAGATTGAGATCAGAACTCGGCGTTCTCCCGCAAGAGCAGAAATGGGGAAACTGCCACTGTCAGCCGAATTAGACCGTTGCGAGTTGCGCCGCGAAACGAGAGCTTCGCGCTCGCTGCTAGCGCTCAGTCGGCGACGATTATATGCTCCAGTACCCACACGTGCGAGCTCATCTGCAATTGCATTGACTTCGACAGCTCGCTTCTCGACCACAACATAATCACGCTCCAAGATTATGTCGTCGCGGTTTTTGCCTGAGGTACCGTGTTTCTTGTCGCTGCCGCTGTATTTGGGCTGAATCAGGTGCACCGACATGGCAGGGTCTGGACTGTTACGGTCGATTATCAGCTTAATTTGTTCGTCACGGGCATGACGAGAGACTACACCGATATCAATACCAGAAGGATGCTCAGCGCTACCAGACAGCTGTGTGTTTCTATGCTTGTTTGTGTGGATTTGTGACTGGTGCTTTTCATCAGACTCTGGAGTTGAGGATTTCTCGGCAGCATTCGTTATAGGCTCCATTGGTGACGCGAGCTTTGCGCGATCGGAAGCCTTGATTGGCGAGATATACTCGCTGATGAACAAGTTTTCGTCCATGTCAGACGTTTCCAAGGGGATATCCTTACTATGTAACTCTTCAACGATGAGTGCGTCGCTGAAGAAATCCAGGAACGAGATTCTCTCCGTTGGGTTGTACCGTAAGAGCAGGCGGATCAAAGCCTTTAACGGGTCAGATACTTGTGCAGAGGAGGGAAACTTTATCTTGTCATGTGCCTTCTCGATGTTCTTCAACAACTCGATATGATTTGCCGCGCGAAATGGCGGTTTGCCCACGGTCATCTCATATAGCACGGCGCCCACAGACCAGAGGTCTGCCTTTGCATTGTACTTCTCGTAGCGCAAGATCTCCGGGGCCATATAGAGCGGCAGGCCACATAAAGTTTCAGCCATAGATGTCAGCGGCAAAAACCGCGCAAAGCCGAAATCTGCGATCTTGAGTATCGGGAGCTCCCATAAGCCGACGTAGTTTCCTGCTTCGAAGTCCTGTTTGGAGTGTAAGGGCGGACAAAGAAGCAAATTTTGGGGCTTGATATCACGATGAACCAAGCTTTTCGAGCGCAAGAACTGGAGCGCAGACGCCAATTGCTTTAAGAAATGCACCACGAGCACGTTGTTGAGCCCGTGTGAGCCCTCAGGTGAAGGGTATCTTTCAAGAAGCGGCAGAATCACCGGGTGAGACTTCATGAGCTGGTCGCGCCGGCGGATGAAGTACGACAAGTCACCCATTGAGCAGTAGTCGATCACCAAGTGGAAGTGCGTTGATGTCTGGCAGTAGTCGAGAAGGCCCACGATGTGCGGGTGTTTCATTGTCTTGAGAATGGAGATTTCAATCTCCAAGTTTTCGATGAGCTTCTTTGACTTGAGCTTAGAGCGGACAACGCTCTTGACTGCCACAGCTTGGTTTGTACGGCTATCGAAGCATTTATAGACGGTGGCAAAGGATCCTTTGCCGATCTCTGGGCCAAGCGTGTAAACGCCTCCGATCATGGACATGGCAGAGATTATAGAGGATTAGAAGGTATCGGAGATGTATAAGGGGAGTATGAATTTACTCTTGATAAGGCTTGCTCTGAGAAGTACAAGAAGGAAATACTGTGAGGTGGTACGAGTAGAATGAATTGCGTGATAGCACTCTTAGCGTTGTTGCACTAATCCAAACAATAAAAAGCTTTTTGGATATCAGAGGAATGCCCTTGCTGCTTTATTTTTACTAGTCGTCTCGTCTTTCGTGAGTACTAGGTATGAGTCAGCAGTAGTATACAAGAAGGTACCAATGGCGCGAGGAATCAACCAGCAGAATATGTATGAATTCAAAGTCCCAGAAAACGATTTTCCACAAGTCTGAAACGACTATCCGTAGTTAGAGTATCTCGTAGAAGTGGGACTATTGAAGGAAAGGCGTGACCACTAATGTCAGTATAAGAAGTATTTCGTACTCTACTGAGCACAAAACCAAGGTAGTGATGCGGTGTCTCTAGATGCAAACGGCGAATCTCTCTTAGTTCGACTCTTGTACTACACCGATGCCGTGATATCCAGACGTGGCTTCACGACAAGAAAGAGCCACCACGATTTCACGGTTTTTAGTCTGCTTCCGGGCCGAAAACGGAAAGCACCAGTTTCGTGGATACCAGATACACGATCCAGAACAAAAAGATTTTCGTCACCAGAGATGTGGCGTTTCTTGCACGAGAGTGGTGGTTTTGTTAAGTCAAGGAACAGAACAGAAGGACCGGAACAAAAGAGGGGCGGCCGAACGGAGAAATGGAGCAACGTGATTGGTCAGACGGACGGACGGGCTGTAGACGAACGCTAGCACATGTAAACCCCAGAATAAAACAAGGAGTGGGTCCTGTGGTGGGAGTTAGCAGGGATTAGCGTGATTGACATACAGATAAGATAACGTCACGTGCACAAAGGCTGTCCTGACCGAAAACGGTGGCGAAACAGCTGCAATGAGTCAGCGGGAGTGCGTGCAGCGGGGTGATTTTCGGTTTATTCCTTCAGTAAAATAGAGGCGATTTCAAGGTCTTTTTTTGTGTTTTTACTTTTGCTTTACGAGGTCTGTAGCGGGAGATATCAAGGGTGAGACACTTTAGACGGCAGGAGTATTAGAGAAGCCGGTGAAACGGGTTGAAACGGTCGAGGGCATAGAACGAAGAGAAGGAAGCAAATTTAGAGGGAAATTGTCATTGGTTGGATGCAAAAAAGTGTGGAAAATCGATGTTATTCCCTAATTTTTGATGTAATTTCTAGGATGAAACGGCCGTGGAATCGTTTATGGTGACTCAAATTCGGCAAAACTCTTTCCAAATAGTAAGCACTACCCTTCCTGCCACTTTCTCGAAATTTCATCCTTTTTAGGCAGGCTTGCTGGGGTTGCTTCAGATTATTGTGGCTGGCTCCCGAAACGCCAACACCCGTACACCAGCCTATATCGGCAGTTTGGGCCCCTACGCCAAAAGGCAAATTCAATGTATTTTTAGGTAATTTTTGGTTCCATCAGAAAAGGCCACGTTGAAAGTATATGGTGTCTTGTTTTTTTTGTGTACATCGGGGATGCGGGTGGACAGATGAGGTTCTCTATTAAGCCACAGTTCTGGGCGGTGTGCCACATATGGAACACCGTTTTTGGCGGTGAATAGTAGTGGAAATAGTGTACGACTTGGAGCAAAATTGGGAGGTTTTGTTTACACTTTATGCTCTCCGTTTGATGGAGGGAATGCGCTCGGCGGCTACTGCAAGAGTCTCTAAGAAGGTAAAAGAAAGGAAATCAGAAGGAGGAGAGAAAGGCCCTTAAAGGCGTATTCTGAAAGTAAAGTGTTTCGTGTGTATGGTACGACTGTATCGCTTCTGAAGGATTTTGTTGTAAACTAATTGTAGAATGTTATGATGAAACACGCGTGCGATAGGGCTGTCCACGTTTTATCCAATTACTTATAAATACGAAGAAGGCTCGATAAAGAACTACTTAATTAAATTTCTCATGGAAACCCTGGTTATCTTCACATCTTTCCTAATTAAACAAAAGCATCACCACCGAATCCTGTAATGAACCGCACAGGAAATATGAACAACGATTCCCGAAAGTAATAAAATGTGCTGATTTAATTTCATTTCTTTGTTCCTATCTTTGACCTCTTACAATGCACCTTTCTTTTCAATGCATACGAAACACAAGCAAACTCTTCGACGAATGCTACATCAACCCGCAAAATCCGAAAAACAAAAATTAAGAAAACCCTTTCGCAAAATAAAACCCCTTTTTTTTCAGATCTTCCTCAAATCTTGTCGTCTTCTCAATCTTATCGCTCCATTAATACAAACCCAATTTACATAGCAATATACCCACCACTACTTCATTGATCGGGCCCACTCGTATTTGGCTGCAACACCCTCAACAAAAACCATTGACCCCTACTTGCAAAACCAGGGCTCATAACCTCACCTCAAGAATATATAAAGGGTACGATTTCTCCCGCACTTGTCTCAGAATTGTCTTTCTCTTTTGCATTGCAATTCTCCACAAACACAAGTTTCTCGCCGAATACCCGCATACGCCCAGATAATCACAACCCGAGAGCTCCAGCCGCCTTCAATAACTCGTCATGTTCGAGTCTATTGTTGCCACGCTCCTCAATCGCCTTCTAGGTGCATATATAGAGAACTTCGATTCGAAGCAGCTAAACATCGGCATTTGGAGCGGAGATGTGCGCCTAAAGAACTTGAAACTCAAACGCGAGTCACTCGACAAGTTTAAGCTTCCACTTAATGTCAAATTCGGCCATTTGGGCGAGCTCACACTCCAGATTCCGTGGTCTAATCTCAAAGGAAAGCCAGTCAAAATTATCATCGAGGACGTCTATCTTTTGGCCACACCGATCATCCTTACCGACTACGACACTGAGGATGACGACCGCCGGGAGCAGCAGCTCAAACAAGACAAATTGCAGGACTTAGAGGCTGTCCAGAGCACGCTTAACCTGAACCCACTGCTCGCCCTGGATCTCGCCGGAAACGAGTCCTTCACCGAGTCACTCATCACTAAAATCGTAGACAACGTTCAGGTCACAATCAAGAACATCCACATGCGTTACGAGGATGACGGTGTGCTCACAGAGTCTCCATATGCTGTAGGCGCCACTTTGCAAGAGCTCTCGGCACTGTCTACAGACGAAAACTGGGAACCGAGCTTTATAACCATCACCCAGAGCTTTACCCGCAAGTTGCTACTTTTGCGCGAGTTTGCGTTCTACATGGAGTCAGAATCCGAGTCGTTGTACACAGATGATCATACCGAACTTCTCCATCGTCTAAAATGCTGCTTCGAAGAGGCACAGGGCCTCCACGAATACATTCTCAAGCCCGTTTCCGGCGAGGGCCACTTGGTGGTACACAAGACTGGCGCTACCAGCTCACATCCGCATATCCGTGCTGAATTGTTTTTTGACGAGTTTGGTATTGACTTCAATAGCCTCCAGTACCGTGATATCTTGTGGACGGCGCTGAAACTCCAGTGGTATCAGAAAACATGGAAGTTTCGCAAGCTTCGGCCGAAGCTTCTTGTCTCGGAGGCTCCACGTGAATGGTTTGTTTATGTAGCCAAACTGGTCTTAAACGAGATCCATACGAAGAACTACAAGTGGAGCTGGGAACATTTTAAGACTAGGAGAGATCAGAGAAAGCTGTACATTAATTTATGGAAACAAAAGCTAGTAAAAGGTGTCTTGACGCCCGAACAAGAGTCTGAATTTGACTCGTTGGAAAGAGTGCTTCTGTATGAGGACATAAAGTTCTATCGGTCGCTCACACGGCTGGAGATCCGGCTGCAGAACCTAAAGACGAAACAGGAGCAGGTGTCTGCTCAGTCTCAGGCGTCTCAGGGGTGGTTTGGTTGGTGGTCTGGAGCTCCAAAACCAGAGCTTGAATCCGACCAGGCTCCCGCAGATGAAGGCGGTCTCAACTTGACCCTTACGGATGAGCAAAGGAAGGCACTTTATGAGACTATTGACTATGATGAAAACCAAACGTCTGAGGCTGCGCTCAATGTCCCCAGAGATCGTGTTCTCACGGAAGTATTTGTCAACTTGAAAAAGGCCGGTTTTTCTCTCAGAGAGAACAAACATTCGGACTCTTTGGCCGAGGTGACAGCAGAGGGGTGTCGGACGCAATATTATCAGCGCACAGACTCGTTTTTGGCCAACTTTCAATTAGAGGAGTTTAAAGTTGAGGATGGTACCCCAAAGCCATTGTACAAGCACATTGTCAGCGTGAAACAGGCACACACTCACAACGGCTCAGATAGAGAAACAAGCGCGTGCACTGACCCCTTCTTCCGCTTCTCTTTCGAAAACAACCCTCTCGATGAAAGTGCAGATTCAAAGCTCTTGGCAGAATTGAAATCGATGACAATTTTCTACAATTACAAATTTGCCGACGAGGTGATCAAGTTCTTCAAGCCACCGCAAATCCATCTCGACACTGTAGGTGCAATAATGAACGCCGCCGAAGCAACCATGGAAGGATTAACAACACAGACAAGAATCGGGCTTCAGTATGCGTTGGAAGAACACAAGACGATCAATGTGCGGCTTGATTTGCAAGCGCCGCTTATAATCATTCCGCTTGACCCAACAAACTGGAAGTCTCCTGTAGCGGTGCTTGATGCTGGTCATGTGAACGTTCGAAGTGATTTGGTAGACAAACAAACGATCGAAGAAATCAAGGCGAAGGAGAGCTACACTCTGGAAGATTGGGTACGTCTTAATACGCTTATGTACGACCAGTTCAATTTTCATTTGCAAGATGCACAGTTTCTCGTTGGACCTTCTATAAAAACCACTATGGAACAGCTTCACACGAAAAATGCCGAGCTGTCTGCTGTGATCTTGGATGACCTCGACATTAAGCTTTCGTTGGGTGTGTCCATCTTACCAGATGCGGTCAATTTGGCTCGTTTAAAGGTAAATGGGGAAATCCCAGATATTCATGTTTCCTTGAACGATTTCCAGTATAAGACGATCATGCAACTTGTGGAAGTGATAATCCCCGTGAGCGAAGGTGTGGACGAAGACGTTTCTAGTTTGTTTGATACTTACGGCGACAGCTCTGCCACAAAGGAAATTGAACATGATTCCCAAGAATCTACTGCCACAAATTCTTCGTCAGCTGCATCCACGCAGCGGTTGCTTGAGGCCAATTTCGCTGTGGCCAAGATTTTTCTTTCTTTTTCACGATGTTTGGATGCCTCGAGTCTCAAAACAGAGCATATTGTAGATGTAGTAGGAGATAACTTATCGTTCCTCTTCTACCGCACAGAGTCAAACATGCACGTAGACTTGTCTCTCATGGACATCAACGTTGTCGATCATATCGAGCGGTCGGGCATCGCTGAGTTCAGCAAGTTGGTGTCATCGAACAATTTTCTTCTAGAAGACGAAATTGAGCGCAAGAATGCCGAGCTTTTTAAAGTAAAATACGACAGAACACTGCGTGTAGTCGACTTTAATGGGCGCGAAATCGAAGTTTTCGATCAGGACGTTGACCTTGAGATGTCGGCGTTGAAGTTTGTTCTTTCGCGTAAATCCCTTCTTAGCATTCTCAACTTCGTTCTCAACACGTTCACAGACCCTACAGCGGAGGCTACACCTGCGGATGAGATCAAACATGTAGACGCTGTCGATGAGTCAAAATCGCCGCAGAAAATCAACGTTTCTGTTGCCCTTGATAGCGTATTAGTAGTTTTAAACGAAGACGGACTAAAACTTGCCACACTTCAGTTGAGCACGGCACTGATAAACGTGTTCTTACTTCCGGAGGCAATGGAGGTGAAGGGACGATTGGGCGCCTTATCGCTTTTCGATGATCTGAACCACGGATCACCTCGTGACTCGATTTTCCGGAGTCTCATTAGCATCGACGGCGATAATTTGGCCGAGTTCACATACAAGACTTACGATGCCGAATCAAATACCGAGCTTTACCAGAGCTCGATTGAGTTTGTGACCGCAGCCACTAAAGTCAATTTTGTTGAAGACGCATTTGTGAAGATACTTCTGTTCCTCAGTAAATTCCAGAGAATGAAGGCCATATATGATGGCGCGCGCGAAGCTGCCATAAACCAGGCAGCCCAAATCGATGGTGCAAACCAGATCAAGATGGATTTCTTGGTTAAAGCGCCGATCTTCCATTTCCCCAAGTTGGTTTCAGCAGAGGGAGACGATGTGTGTGACGATTTGATAGTAAAGCTAGGTGATTTATACCTCACGAATTCGTTTGAGATGCGAGAAGATGTTCTTCACAATGTGATCTCGAGTGGAATCAAAAATGTCAACGCGGAGTCTCGTTTGAACTTCGAAAGCAATGTCGTTCAAGAGGGAAAGATCATCCGGGATCTTGACGTCAATTTTGAAATCGACTACGTGGAAGAGATGGTGGAAAACGTACCTACTTGCAAAATGCGCGGTACGATGCCCGAAGTCCAGATGGATTTGACCGAATTGCAGTTGCGGTATATAAACAACTTGCAAAACCTGTTCGTGGCCGCAATGAATTTTAGCGACGACGAAGATGATTGGAACGATATCGCTGAAGATGCTGAAAATGCAAATGCTGCGATGAAGCTTCAAACTCGTGAAAGACGTCGTCTCACCAACCGGTCTTCAAGCGCACTTCTGACAGGACAAGCGACAACAAGATCAAATTCAGCTGCTAACGATGACTCAGATTCGCTTGTGGAGATTTTCCCTAAGCACAAGAAGTTGGCGGTGACGTTTGAGATTCCTAGGGTTTCCATGACTTTATACAACAACACACATTCCATAACCGATTATTCGGACAAGAAGTTGACGACGTTGGCTGCAAATAGGCTCCTTTTGGACTTTACGATGACTGAAGATTCGCATTTCTCATCGCAAATGTCTGTAGCTTCATTTGATGTCCAGGATGTTCGTGTTGGTACGAAGAACTGTTTCACAGAGATCATCCCACAGGTTTTGAATGGGAAAAACCAACTTGATGCGCAAGTTTCGAGCACTGGCGACGGAAGCAGCCGCAGCACTTTGGTAATTCTTTCTGTAGAAGAGCCAAAGATAGTTTTGGCGCTAGATTTCATCTTTGAGCTACAACTGTTTGCCACAACGGGTCTAGAGTTGGATTCAACCGTCGATCCGAAAGCCGGTGTCGATCAAACCACCAGTAATCAATTAATAGAGCTGCACTCGCAACTGGCTTTAAGTTCTCCAAGTTTTGCAGGAGAAAATGATGATTCTAGTCCTGAAACTCCTAATTCAACTTCAGCACAAGTAGCAATCTCTTTAAACGTCTTCAAGCCATCCATCATCCTTTTAGCAGACTCAACACTGCCCAACACGGAGGCGCTTGTGTTTAAAGTCGAAGAATTGCTGCTATCTAGCCAAAACATTGTTTCTCTTGCGATCAATAAGGTGGGAATGTTTGTGGTAACAATGGATCAATTTGACGATCAGCGGATGCGAATTATCGACGATTTCTCTATTGCGTTTGCGATGGACGCCCGTGGTTCGACCGCGCGCGAGCTTCTTACGACTATACATCTTTCTGTCGACCCTCTTCTTTTGCGGATCTCTTTTAGAGACATCCGACTCGCAAAGACGATTTTAGATCGCGCAAATATGTACTACGCCGAAACTCAGAAACGAGTGTCACGTAAGGGTAGTCAAGAGAATGCAGAAGCTGAAGAGGACGTGTCTCCACAAGCGTTTACGGATGAATTTAAACGGCGATTATCCGCATATGCACCCAGCGACATTTCCAGCTTTGTCTCCCATAAGGCCAGCACAAAGACCGCCACCGCAATCCAAAAGGAGCTGATCTTGGTCAAAGGCGAAAAGCTTGAAGCCAGCATTGGTGGAGCAAGACTTGTTTTGATCGGTGATGTTTATGAATTGCCTGTGGTGGACCTAGGCGTAAGACCGTTCGAAGCTACAGTGCAAAACTGGTCCACAGAGCTCAGCGCCGAGGTACATGTCGAATCTTATGTAAATATTTACAATTACGCCAAGTCCCTATGGGAGCCATTGTTGGAGCCCTGGCCCGTGGCGTTTTATGCTTCCAAGACTCTTACACCCAAAGAAAGCATAACCATTGAGGTCGTTTCGCGTGAACTTGCCGAGTGCACGCTCTCTTCACGCTCAATAGCGCTACTCTCGCAAATATCCGACTCATTAACGAAAGAGATCCCCCACAGACTGAGGGAAGAAGTCACTCCTTACATAATCCATAATGAGACAGGTTACGACGTGGAAGTATGGATCTCTCGCACTAATGGGGCCCACGATAACAAGCGTGTTGTGCCTAACAACGGCAGCATCAACTGGGAGTTTGAAGATTGGCGCACTATCCGTGAAAACTTAGATACTAGAAACGACCAAGACTATTTGGGTATTTCGCTTGTAAACTCACGCTACAGTGCTGTGGAACGGGTACTGGCCAGTGGGGAAGGTGAGGAGATCTTCGCTTTAGAACCGCCCATTGACGGCGTACATAATCGGCTCATATGTGCCATTACCTTGAGAAGCGATAATATCAAGGAGATCTGTCTTCGGTCGTCGATAACAATTTTCAACAACGCCGAAAGTGCAATTGCCGTGGAATTGATAAAAAACCAGCCTGATTCGAATGGTATATCTGAGTTTATTATTGAGCTGGGCCAGCGCCGAGCACTTCCAATCGATGCAGTCTACCGTGATTCGTTCAGAATTAAGCCTTCAATGCATACCAAATTCAATTGGTCGACCGAATCCTTTGATTGGCGAAAACTTATGCGCGATGGGCTAGCGCTTAGCTGTTCAACAATAGGCATTGAGGACCTGGCTTATTACTACTTCCAGGCTGAGGCACAGTACGACAAAAACGAGCCCTTGGCAGCCATTTATCCGCATATGGAGATTGTTATTTCGGCGCCGATCGAGATTGAGAATTTATTGCCTTACGATATCGATTTTCGTCTTTACGATAAAACTGCCAAGAAAGATTGGAGCGGTAGTATTTCCAAGGGTCAAAACACATATGTCCAAGTAGCCACACTACGCAGTTTATTGCTTTTAAGTGTAGAACCCAAAGCACAAGGGTTTGGTCGGTCGGAGTTTGCCATCATTAATGCCCCAAAGGGCAGTATTTTTCAACGTGAAGAATTGAGTGCTGTGAAGAACAAAGACGGCCAAACAGTTCAGCTCCGCATCAGCTATCCTGCTCATAAGTCGCTGAGAACCAGTATCAAGGTGGCGATTTCGGCACCGTACGTAATTCTCAATAGGACAGGACAAAACCTCGTAATTTGCGACCGTGCAAAGCCCCACGCTGCTATAACTATCGGTGCTAGCGATGAAGAGGGCAACAAACCGCACATGTTCTCTTTTGTTGACTTTGGGCACACGCTGAGTCGTGCGTTGGCCCGTGTCGGCGCGCTGGAGTGGTCTAACCCAATTAGTTTTGATGCAATTGGTAAATTTACCGGAGTCAGTGCGCCGCGATCGGACAATCGTCATCAAGAGATGAATTTCGGTGTTTCCGTCGCAGAAGGTGAGGGCAAATACAAGCTCACACGTGTAGTAACGTTTGCTCCACGATACATTATTAGAAACAATCTAAGTGAAGCAATTGTGGTAGCCGAAAGTGGCAGCACGAAACAGTGCGAACTTGCAGCAAATGACGCCCTTCCGTTGTATAGATTACGAAGTGGTGGCGCCAAAGCCGCCATTCTCCGGTTTGCACACGAGGGCCGATCTTGGTCGTCTCCGTTCGCGATTGACGATATTGGCCAAATCTTCTTGAAGCTTCAGAAGGAGCGCACGGGACAAGTGCTCGTAAAAGTCAATATTGCCACCGAAGGTGCTACGATCTTCATTCTGGTCATGGACGCCAACAGCGAGTGGCCGTTCCTGATAAAAAATTATACAGAGACGGATTTTTATGTTTACCAGAGCAATCCGAACGTTAATTCAAATAACGAAGTCGTAAAGAACGACGTTGACTATAAGCCTATCTACTATAAAGTGCCCGCCAAGAGCGTAATGCCGTATGCGTATGACTATCCGAATGCAGTAGTCAAGAGCATGATTGTGCGATCACATGGCCGTGAGCGGGCTATCAACTTAGCTGAAATCGGGAACCTTAAGCCGTTCCGCCTTCCTCCAGTCCAAAACGAGGACCAAGTGATTGTTGACCTCAATGTATGTGTAGACGGCCCAACGCAGTCGTTAGTTATTACCAATTACGATCCCGCGGTGAGTCTTTATAAGTTACAGGATGAGTCTTCCTCCAACACCAGCATATCACAACTGCACTTTGCTTCTGCCGAACAGCAGGAAGAATATCACACCAAAATCGTCGTGAGGCTAGAGGGATTAGGTGTTTCGCTTATTAACGCTCGTTTCCAGGAACTCTGTTATGCCTCATTCCGAGGAGTTGAGTTGCGCTACAACGAGTCGAATTTGCTCCAGAATTTGAGCATGAAGCTCAAATGGATCCAGCTCGACAATCAACTTTTCGGCGGTATCTTTCCAATCATTGTATATCCCACAGTAGTGCCTAAATCCGGTAAGGAAATGAATAGCCATCCGTCCTTTAGCGCTTCTGTGTGCCGAGTTAAGGATGACACGCATGGTGTTCTTTTTATCAAATATGCTACAGTTCTCTTGCAAGAAATGTCCATCGAAGTCGATGAAGACTTTTTGTTTGCGTTGATTGACTTTGCGAAGTTCCCAGGCGCCAGTTGGAATGTCGAGACAAAAGACGTACTCTGCGACGAGTCTCTCACGATTCCAGAGCCGAAGAGCTCATATGAAACGAGCGACATATATTTCGAGGCACTTCATTTGCAGCCCACACTAGTAAATCTTTCGTTTGTAAGAACAGAGCGTGTAAATGCCGAAGACCGGCCAACATCGCATCAGAATGCGCTCATGTTCTTTGTGAACATGCTTACAATGGCTATTGGTAACATTAACGAAGCGCCACTTTCACTTAATGCGTTGTTCATTGAGAACATCCGGGTACCTCTTCCAATTCTTATAGAATCGATTCAAACCCATTATGGTCAGTCCTTTATCTACCAATTGCATAAGATATTGGGCTCCGCTGACTTTTTGGGAAATCCTGTTGGTTTATTCAACAATATCTCCTCTGGTGTTTTGGATATATTTTATGAACCATACAATGGGTTGGTCATGAATGACCGGCCACAAGAAATCGGTATTGGGCTCGCAAAAGGTGGACTTAGTTTCGTTAAGAAATCTGTGTTTGGCCTCTCTGATTCTTTTGCAAAAGTGACAGGATCTTTGGCAAAAGGTTTGGCAGTTGCCACTATGGATAAACAATTCCAGGAGCGCCGTAGACTTAACCAACGCCGAAACAGACCCAAACACGCTTTGTACGGGTTTAAAAGTGGCGCTGACTCGTTCTTTGACTCCCTCACGTCGGGTGTGACCGGCATTGCCTCGGCGCCAATTGAAGGAGCAGCAAAAGAGGGTGCCGGAGGCTTCTTCAAGGGTTTGGGCCGAGGTGTAATTGGACTTCCCACGAAAACGGCCATTGGACTCTTCGATCTCGCCAGTAATGTCAGTGAAGGTATCAGAAACACAACGACCGTTTTTGACGCGGATGGACTCGAGAGAGTGCGTCTCCCTCGTGCAATCTCCTACGACCATGTGATAAGACCGTTCTCGAATAGAGAGTCACAGGGTCAGTTCTGGCTCAAGTCGCTTGAAGGCGGAAAATTCTTGGACCAGACGTACTTGGCTCATCTTGTATTGCCTGGAGAAGAGAAGGCCGTGCTTGTCACCTTTGAGTTCATATTATTGTTACAGATCAACGCGATGAACGTTTTGTGGTGTGTGACGTATGACAAAATCAAGACGATCTCGTTGGAATCTACAGGTGTCGCTGTCCTTTTAAAGAACGGAGAAGGGCCGTTCATTCCTATTCCAGAGAAAAGGAGCAAAAAGTTTATTTATGATAAGATCCGTATTGCGGTTGACCAGTACAACAAGCATTGTCAAGTCGCGCTTTAGGTTCACATTAGATTTAGACTTCTTTATTAGATACTCAAGATAGTAACATAATGTAAGTTATGAAAAGTGTTAAATGGTGAGATATTAAAGGCATCTTTTGACGAATTCTTATTAACTTGGAAGGACTTATGTTTTTGAACTGAAGTTTATTTAAAATAATGACGATTTTCAATACGTGGATGTTAGTCACAACTTTGCACTTTTGGTCGAGACAAAACAATTTTCCGTGGACCCTGAACGACCCTTCAAACGTTTCATAAACGTTTCAGGATCCTCATAGCCACAACACTCGTACTTCACTAGACCAATCGTGATATACGAATCAACAGTCTTCACAATAATACGCATATTTGAAAAACAAAAATCGCCTGGTTTAGTTAACTCTGCAAAGTCCGCATTCCTCAATTCTTTGATATCCTCCAAGATTACTTTGGCCATGCCCTTTACCTGTTTCTTCTTTTTGACAATATCCACAGACTTGCTACTGAAAAGCGGACCTAGCGCACGTTCCAAACAGCAAATCTGGCGACTGGTCATGTGTGACCACTGAATCTCTGCAAGGCTGGGTGGGATCTTTGGTGCTAGCGAGTAGGTTTCAGTTGAAGAGATTATTGTCGGTTCAGCTAGATTTCCCATTACTACATTTTGCAAAAGGTCAGCGCCGACTACTGCGAGGCGGTCGCGCAAGGAATTATAAGTCTCGTTATGTCCAATATTGATTGGCGCCGACTGTTTTAGGATCTCACCATGATCAAACTTTGTTGGATGTAGCGTCTGCACGGTGACCCCGGTAGTTTCACAATCGTTCATAATTGCATATTGGATAGGCGAGGAGCCGCTAAATTTCGGAAGCATCAGCGGGTGAACGTTGAGCCCGCCATATCGTAGCGAGGATAGAAACGAACCCGGTATGAGCTTACCAAACGACACCGCTACAGCCAAGTCATACTTTTTCTCTATGAATTGAGCAATCTGTCTGCTAGTGTCTACACGAAAGAGCGGAAGGTTCTGCTCTAGTGCGTAGTTGCCTACTGGCACGTCAATGAGTGTCTTAAGGCTCCTTCCCGAGGGCTTGATGGATCTCGTAAAGACGTCAATGTTGGCGATTTTCAGCGTCTCTGTCATAGATACAAGTCGTTTGAGCGAGATGAGACTAAAGAGGTCTGACCCGAAGAAGGCCACTCGTAGGTTACTGGACATATGTTAAGGGAAGATAAGGGGTGCACTGATCTTGGATATTGGTAAGGCCGATACAGAAGGAATAATTGAGACTTCTTTTGCAATGCTTTGACAACAGAGCTGTGAATAGTCCTGGGATTTGGCTGTCAGAGCGCCATTCACTAATCTCAACAAGGCTACCAGAGCGTATCAAGTAAGTGGCGGATAACTCAATTGTAGGTGATGGCGTCCGAGAGAATCGATCCATGAAGTTCAAACTACTGGATGTTCAACCTAAAGTCTTCTCCTTCTCAATTGGCTTGTATAGTCCAGATGCGATGAGCTGTGATACAATGCGATGAGCTGGTGATGAGATGACATCAGAGCTCATCTGGGGTACATGGGATAAAGAACAGTTGACGAATACATAACTTAAACCATAAAATCCTAATCGGTTTTAATTACAAATACGATTCCAGTGCAATTGTGCAATTTTTTTCTTCTTAGCCCTCCGCCTTCCCTTTTTAGATCAAACGCCGATCCTTTCCTAGGATCTCCTACCTAACCACCAATACCCAAAACAACAAACCTCCTGTGGTCAAAACTCACATTCTCACTCGTTTCTCTCAAACTTCTTCCTTTCCAAAAATATCTCTCGTCAATTTCTCATCGTGGTC
Source organism: Australozyma bambusicola (assembly GCA_030563705.1). Taxonomy (NCBI): domain Eukaryota; kingdom Fungi; phylum Ascomycota; class Pichiomycetes; order Serinales; family Metschnikowiaceae; genus Australozyma; species Australozyma bambusicola. The sequence goes on along the minus strand of JAJMJU010000001.1, from coordinate 913,166 downwards.
TCTTCTCCGTTATCTCCGCAATTTCCTAAAATTCCCAAGCACTCGCTCAACCAGCTTCTTCTTGACAAGTCAATACTACAACCCAGCCCCCCGAAAATCACCGACTTTCGTCCACAATAGCAATCACGCCCACACTATTCTCTACTGTAAATTTCCCTCCAATCCCTAATTTGAATGCTCTGACATGCTCCTGTTCCGCAAATCCCTTGTGCTACTCTCTTGCACAATGATGGGCCTCATTTGTGGAACGCTCTATGTCTACTCATCTTATAGTCCGCAATTGGCCCAACGCTTAGGCTACTCGGCCACAAATGCATCCCTAGCAGCCCTCTCGGGTAACTTTGCCGTGGCAATCTCGGGTCCTTTTGCTGGTATCATCGTCGATAAGAAAGGCTACACTTTGCCGCTCGCAATTGGCGTTTTGGCGCTTTTAATTGGATACATCGGCCTCCGCGCCCAGTATATCACCATGCAAAGTGCCGTCACAGTTCTGTGCTTCTGTCTTTTCATGGTAGGTCTGGGGCTGACATTCATCTTTCTGGCATGCCTTAAATGTTGTGCGGTATCGTTTCCCAAGCAACGAGGCGTCGCAACTTCGTTTCCTTCGGCCATGTATGGCCTTCTGGCGATGTTTTACTCGGTTGTGGCTTCTTCATACTACCCGGGAGACACTCAGGGCTTCCTCTTCTTTCTTCCACTCTCTATAGTTATAATCTTTGTGGCATGTGCGCCTGCGATTCTCATGTGCGAGTCTCGGCGCGCACCGCCGCTCAAGGTGGTGCTGGTGACAGATTCTATCGAATTGAAGACGGTGAGTAGCCGCCCTTCGGCCCAAATGGGAGCATACGACTCCTCCGAGCGTTCAGACCCACCGCTACTCTATTCGCCGCGTTTTTGGCTTCTATTCATCATCACCGGAGCCTTGGCTGCCGTGGGACAAATGTACATCTATTCAGTAGGTTATATGGTGAAGGCACTTGTGGTGGCACAGTTTCTGTTGGGAGAAGATCCAACACTGGCTGAGGCTGCCGATGGATACATCCAGGTCGAACAACAGGCCCAGGTGGCTCTTTTGTCAATTGCAAACTGTACTGGCCGGCTTGTTGCTGGATTTTTGGGTGATTTCGTACGTCATAGACTTCGAAAACCACGGAGCTGGCTCCTATTTGCTCCAAGTATTGGATTCACCGTCACCCTGTTTTTGGCAAAAAATCTTGTAGATTGTCATGGTTTGCGTGCGGTATCGATGCTTTGTGGATTTATGTACGGGTTTACATTTTGCATCTTGCCCATTATCGTGGGAGACGTGTTCGGAATGGACAATTTTTCAAGAAATTGGGGCTTTTTGGGACTAGCGCCGTTATTGCCTAGCAATTTCTTTACCAGTTTGTTTGGTGTGGTGTATGACTCTCGCTCAGTCACCACCTCCGAGGGTCTTCACCTATGTCTGTTAGGAAAGGGCTGTTACGAGCAGGTCTTTGGGTTGAGTCTGATGGTATCAATTATGGCACTAATCATTGTGTTTGTCTTCAATTTTGGGGATGATTTCTTTTCTGATAGCCCTGTTACAGGTGGAACTCCATAGTGGTCAGTTTGGTATTAAATTCAAAAAATTGGATGAGACAGATGAAGCATTTTTAATAGATCAATAAAGGCGATGTTCAGTAAAAGTATTTGATAATGCAAAGGAGTGTCGATACAGTTTACTTCCTACAGTCCGCCTTGACTGGTTTTCCACGAGGACGTACTAATATATTCACTTCGTCCTCTTCCCATTTAATGTCGTAAGTCTTCTTAAACTCGAGCCAATTCTCCCCGCGCGGTAGTAGATGTTTCACATTCTTTTTGGGAAACGTAAAGTACGAATTGGAGACACTATTGATCATACATTTCATCATCCGATCGACACCAAAGGTCATTATTGCGTGGATTCCCAGGTTGCTCTCGGTGTTGAAGTGTTGCAACCAGGTATAGTAGTCGTCGTTGATCCATGCTTGGAGAAGGTTGTACAAATATACATTCGTTTGCTCACTCAAGTACTTGAAAAATAGTAGTAGAGAACGATAATTGTCGCCGTTAAAATGTGAAGTATGAACAATAAGTATCCATGCAATTTCCTGTTCCTCAGACGGGGTCAAGAGGTGTCTGGCGTTGTTCAAAAGAAAGAGAATGCTGGCGACGTACGTTTCGTAATGACGAACAGTAGCGGCGATACGTATTGAAAACAAAAACACTCTTTTAGTGAAATCATCTGGTTTATGGGCCAAGAGAGCCTCGCGGAGCGTTCTTAGGTTTCGTAAAGTTGAGGAGATTTCCGGCTCCGGCTCTGTCTTCTTCAGTGATTCCAGAGAAGATAATTTATTGGAATCATTCGAGTCAGGTTGATTGGCTTCAAACGCCTTGAAAGATTTCAAAATCTCGTCAAAGAACTGAATGCGTTTCCTAGAACTAGACTGCAAAGAACTGTCTCCCCTGCTGACAAGCCCAAACGACTTTTGATTTTCTGGGTTTGTGTTGAAGCGAGCCCAACGCAGCCTCAACTTGGCGTTTTCTTTTGAAGACTTGCTTGTTTCTGGAGATTCTCTTGGTGGCATTGTAGACTGAAAAGAAGTACAAGAGATGAAAAGCCAAGTGTGGCAGATTTGGCTAGCCTTGTGCAAAGTATTGATTCGTTGGGAATTCCAGGTCAAGTGCTGTAACTGTACTGGTACTTTATATGTTCATCCCTTAGGTTCTACAAACTGAAGCTGGTCCTAGCGCCTCGTGAATGTGCAGAATACAAAACGTACACTAGTGTGATCTCCAAATTAAGTATACCGAAGCCAAACTATTTTCTTCTTCGTACGGTCTCTGTAGAATGGTGTCGTCAGAAAAATATAAGTAGAGACGGGGACTTACCCCATACTTTCCATTGTGTACTACCACTTTTCTGCTCCTCCCACAACAGCCGATCCAAAAGAGCCGATCGTTGGATCAATGGCATTCTGGTAAACCAAACCTGTCGAATTTCATTTTCCTCTTCTGTTTTTTTCCCGCCGTTCCCCGGTTTCCAAGTCTCAAAAGGAGCACTCCACAGACTTTCCATCCATTCCTCGGCCTACTATTCAATACGCAACCAATAAGCGTGAAAACAGTACCAGTTACTCTTCTCTTCTATTATAGCACGACTCTGGTCACTCTTGTCGTCTTTTCCCTCTCATTTATCTCCTTCCTTCTACCCTCACAAACTAAAGAACAATGGACATTACTGCTGATGCATACAAGATTGACGACATCACATCGGGCCGAGTGGCACCCGAAACACTCTACGCCGAAATTGACCAGCTTAAAATGGAAATTAACCTACTTCGGAACGAGATGTCGCTGTTTCTCCAAACACTCGCATCGATATCCGACAACAAGAGCCAACACGAGTACTATGCGCTGCTAGTGGATCAGACAAAGAGGGTCAAGTCGGCAATCAAGGAGTACTGCGCAAAGTACAACCGACTCCTTGCAATCATCAACTTGGCGCAGATAAAGTTGGGACAAGACGCGGAAACGGGGCGAGCGGGCCAATCGCCGCCCAAACGTAAGCGGAGCAGTGTTGTTAAGGGTTAGGGAGACTTTCTTGGTGTTTTTCAGGGTTAGTTCGGCGCTCAGGCCGGATATAGCTGATTACTGAGTGAGAATTAGAGGCTTCTCTTGCGCATAGGTGGAGAATGCTCGTTGGGCTTTACTAGCGAGACAGATATTGAACGTAAAAAAATATTTCGTTCCTCATTCGACCATTCGATTCGCTGGAGTACTTGATCACATATGGGACGAATCTGAACCCAATGACCCTAATAATCCTTCAAGAATCGAAGCACTTTTATTTCAAGAGTTGCTTGCGCTTTATTCTAAGGTATTGCTTTGTTCCCAAGACCCCACTTTGTTAAGGTTTTGATTATGTGGATGATCTGCTGAGTATCCTTGGGCAGATGGCTTAGTGGAAGCCACGAACAGACATCTTGTTTGCCCGCCGAATGTCTTCCCAAAATTGAAATATTCTTCAGTTGTATGTTCCTCTCTGTCTCAATTTTTGTCACTAATTGACTACTTGCCGTCGTTTGTACAAAGTGATGGGAGAAGTAGAAGGAACAAGAAGAAGGAAGATATTAATTGCCGTAGAATGGCGATAGGGAGTAAGTTTTGTCAAGTACTCGTTTCAATTACTCTTTTTCCTATCTATCCGTTTGCATTGACGAAATACAAACCAAAGCGTCATCTTTTTACATGCAATTTAGCCTCCTCCCAATCTCAGGAAGGACTATTCTAGTACGAATTATCATAAACATTTCCTTCCTTGTTTCATGTACGAATTTTAGTTTTCAAAGTTTCATTTTCAAGTTTTATCTTTAAAGTGTCATGTTCAAGTTCTAATCTTCGAAGATTCATGTTCAAAGTTTCATACTCCAAGTTTCATTTTCAAAGTTTCATGGTCAAAGTTTCAGTTCAAAGTTGTATCTTCAAACCTTTATCTTCAATGTTTTATCTTCTTGTCTTCAAAGCTTTATCTTCTTGTCTTCAAAGCTTTATCTTCTTGTCTTCTATGTTTTATTATCTGTCTCAATTGCACGTCCCGAACTGTCCCCAAATTCCAACATCCACCTCCTACCATCCCTCGCATCCCAAATTCCAAACTTCCTGGACCTTTCGCCTTCTCCTAAACATAAATCTTCCTTTCCCCTATCTTTCTTTGGTGGGCCTGCATCAGCGCACGGCTGCAAAAAGTGACAGCATTCAATGCAAACCCAAAACTCAGAACCAAACAAAAACTAGACTTCAAAAATAAATTAAACTAATCGAATTTCTTATCGCCAAAGATCCGTCACCCTTTTATCCCTCTTTCCCGGACTCCGTGTTCGGTTGTCTGAGGGTTACCCTGAACTGACTCATTCCGTCCAGGTATATATATCATGGTGAAATTTCCAGACCCCAGACTATTCTCCACCACTTCAGTACTCTTCTGAACAAACAGAAATCAGTCCCAGCACCACAAAACACCTGCTGTTTTTGATACTCGCACGTCTCTGTTTCGACTACCTATAGCCCATTTCAAGCTTTTCCTTACGAATCTCAGTCTCTCCAGCGTTTCCTTCCTTCTCTAAAAAGCACTCAAACCATGTCGCAATTGCTCAAAGATACCTTCCAAAGGTGTAAGAACGAGGGTAGACGAGCTCTCGTTAACTTCGTTACTGCCGGTTACCCAACAGTCGAGGATACCGTCGACATCTTACTCGGAATGCAAGACGGCGGTGTAGACATCATTGAATTGGGCATTCCATTCTCGGACCCAATGGCTGAAGGCCCAACGATCCAGGAGGCAAGCACCATCGCTCTCGACAATGGTATCACCGTGGCCAAGTGCTTGGATCTCGTCAAACAGGCCCGTGCTGCCGGTGTCAATGTTCCCATCATCTTTATGGGCTACTACAACCCTCTCTTGAAGTACGGCGAGGAGAAGTTGATTGCCGAGTCAGCAGCCGCCGGTGCCAGTGGCTTCATTATCGTAGATTTACCCCCAGAGGAAGCCGTCAAGTTCAGATCCGTGTGTACCAAGTATGGCCTCTCATACGTGCCTCTTGTGACCCCAGCCACCACCGACGCGCGCTTAAAAGTGTTGGCCGATATCGCCGACTCGTTCATCTACGTCGTTTCCCGCATGGGTACCACTGGCTCGTTGGCGCAAGTGTCTTCCGGTATTGCCGAGTTGTGTGAGCGTGTTCGCAAGTTTTCCGGCGACACGCCATTGGCCGTGGGCTTCGGCATCTCCAACAGAGACCACTTTTTGACTGTTAGTGAAGCCGCCGACGGTGTGGTCATCGGCTCGAAAGTTATCACTGTTTTAGGAGAGTCCCAGCCTGGTACTAGAAGGGAATGTGCGCGCAACTTTGCCAAATCCATCTTGGGCGAGGACTACCTGCCTGTTGCTGCGCCTGCATTCGTGCCTCACACCCCTTCGGGCGAGCAAATCGACTCGAAGGTCGCTTTGGAGGAACAGCGTCAGTACAACCCCCGTTTCGGTGACTTTGGTGGACAGTACGTTCCAGAAGCTTTGCACACTTGTTTGGCCGAGTTGGAGAAGGGTTTCGAGAGCGCTGTCGCCGACCCTGAATTCTGGAAGGAGTTTCGTAGCTTGTATCTGTACATCGGTAGACCCTCGAGCTTGCACAAGGCTGAGCGGTTGTCTGAGCACGCGGGCGGTGCTCAGATCTGGTTGAAAAGAGAGGACTTGAACCATACAGGCTCGCACAAGATCAACAACGCTTTGGCGCAAGTGTTGATTGCACGTAGATTGGGCAAGACCAGAGTAATTGCTGAGACAGGAGCTGGCCAGCACGGTGTAGCTACCGCCACCGCGTGTGCCAAGTTTGGCTTGGAGTGTTGTGTTTTCATGGGCGCTGAAGACGTCAAGCGTCAGGCCTTAAATGTATTCCGTATGCGTATCTTGGGCGCTAAGGTGGTTGCCGTCACCAACGGTACCCAAACCTTGCGTGATGCCACCTCGGAGGCTTTCCGCTACTGGGTATCGAATTTAGAGACCACCCACTACGTCGTCGGGTCTGCAATTGGTCCTCATCCATACCCTACTTTGGTTAGAACTTTCCAGTGTGTAATTGGTCAGGAAGCTAAGGAGCAATTTGCTGAGTTAAATGGTGGCCGCTTGCCGGATGCCGTCGTTGCTTGTGTTGGCGGAGGCTCGAACTCGACAGGTTTGTTCTCACCATTCGAAAAAAACACTTCCGTAAGAATGTTGGGTGTAGAGGCTGGTGGTGATGGTTTAGACACTGCAAATCACTCTGCCACGCTCTCGGCTGGTGTTCCTGGTGTCTTCCACGGTGTCAAGACGTATGTATTGCAAGATTCCGATGGACAAATCCATGATACCCACTCTGTGTCCGCCGGATTGGACTATCCCGGTGTTGGTCCCGAGCTCGCCTACTGGAAGAGTATTGGCCGTGCCGACTTCATTGCTGCTACCGATGCGCAGGCTTTGGAGGGCTTTAGATTGTTATCGCAATTGGAAGGTATCATTCCAGCCTTGGAATCATCGCACGCCATCTACGGTGCAGTAGAACTTGCCAAGACCATGAGTGCCGACAAACACATCATTGTCAACGTTTCTGGAAGAGGTGACAAGGATGTGCAATCTGTGGCCAAGGCATTGCCAACATTGGGTGCTCAGATCGGTTGGGACTTGCGTTTTGAGGACGATCCATCGAAGTAAGCATTTTTTTGGTTGTTGTCGTGATTTAAAATTAGATGAAGGTTTTTCAGTTGACTTAATGTACAATGACTTAGTGTATTACTCTTCCAATGGATTTTTTGTAAAGGACGCGTTGAGTCTACTCAATTCTATATAGAATATTTTGAGTTTATTTCTAATTAGTAATGTATACAATTATGCTTATGCAAATCCGCCTTTCTTCTTTTTCTTTTTCCTTGGTCCCAACTGGCTACGACTTTGAGAACCGAGAGACATCTGCGACGAAAACGGTGAATTCCCATCTAAACTCTCTTGCGAAGATGCAAATTGGGACAGGAACAAAAGTTCTGACGTATGGTTTGAGGAAGTCTTGAGCAATGGATCGACATCCAAAACGTCTTGATCCGCGCGGGCCACTTGTGAACTGCTTTTAAACGCTTGTGAACTTTGAGTAAGCGCTCTCTTCAAAAGACCCTTCTTTTCCTGATTTATTTTGGCTTGCAGAGGCGGTTGTGGTGCGCTGGTTAGTCCTACCATAGAGCCATCCATATTGAGCTGCTCCACATGCAGACCTTCTAACGAATGGACCTGCCACTCGTCAAAAATGTCTTTTAGATCTTCAGAGCAGCCCTCAAGCTCGTCCTTAATCAATTGCTCATACTGACCTTCGATCTCGACGCTATGCGCCTTTACCAAAGACAGGACAAGTATCACTGCTGCTCGAACGTTGGATAGCTGATTAGGATCAGTTAGAATTGAAGCTAGATATTCGGTTGATAACGCCTCGTGTTTTGTGTCACTTTTTTCTTGTTGAAATAGTCCCTTGTGGCCGAAGTCAAGGCGACCGCCGTTTTCCTCGCAAAACTCACCAAGCTGCTGAATCATGGAGTCAAATTCACTAAGGTCTTTCACGTTGGATGGGATGCGTTCGGCAATGGCCGCAAGCGAATGGTGTTGTGGGTACATCTCATCCAAATAGTTGGTATCGAAAATCCCTTTCATTTCGGCGCCAAGCTCAAAAGCATAGTTCTGAACGACGTCGATTTGCTCGGGCGTTGGACACTTTGGATGGCTTGATCCTTCTTGGTTTGCAGGAACATTGTTTATAGAAGAACAAGAAGAAATTTTGTTGACTGTAGCTGTTTCCGCGGTGATTCGCCTCGGGCCATTTGATGAAACTTCATCTTTTTCATCGTTTGTATTATTTACAGCGGCTAAGACATCGCAGAAGTATTTAAATATGAGCATGAGTTCGTCTGAGGTGAGCACCTTGGCCGCTTCTTTGACGGTGCCATTAATGCTCATATCCCCTCCATTCACTTTTTCGACCATCCTGAACTTCCAATTTTCCGCCCCGCAGAAGTTAGAAAAGCTCACTTGTGAGTCTGGATTAATTTCGACGCCAAACATCAACGGTGCTGGCTCTGAGTCCAAAAGAACAGACTCACCCACGGCAAGATTGGCAATTCCAGTCTCTTTCGTGGTATAAAAGACATATGGGTCACGAAGGCTGCACGGTTTTCCATCGTACAAGCCAAATGTGTACGCTATTACAATTGGAGAGACTTTTGAATAAACGCACAATACAAACGTTCTGGAGGTGCTCAAAGAACGCACACAGAGTCTCATGGAGGTATCTGCATCGTCGAGATAGTGTTTCCACGAAAGGAGCCGTTCAAACGGTTCCTGTTTACTGGATTTTAGCCAAATGAGCTCCTTTGACGTTAACAAGAAGATGTAGGAACCGACAAGCGCCACGTCTTGTAAGTGCGACCAGTAGTGTGTGGTTATAAGTCTGGTGACCGACACTTTTGATTCAGTTCCGTCTTTTTTGACTTTTTCGTTTGTTTTGTTTGTTTCGTCTTTTTCGCTCATTTCCTTTGTTCCGTTGAGGTCTGATTCTTCTGACTCTTCTAAGTCTTCTAAATCTTCTGAATCTGTTGATTCCTCTGTGTTGTTTGTTTTTCGAGTATCTAGGTGTAAAAGATGAGCCGACTTCCTACAAAACAACACCAAGTGATTGGCATCTTTTGGCCAACATACACGTTTCCAGAGCGACCAGTCCAGCGGGTCGTACAATTTCGGGTCAAGTGTCGAATCCAATTCACAACCCCACTCTCCGCCTGTATTTGAAAACAACCAGATATCAATAGTTCCGTCAACATGAACCAACGCAAAGCGATTGCCATTAAATACAATCTGCGACCAGTTGCAGCCTGAGTTCGATACCTCAAACGCCTTGCGAAGCTTGACTCCTTTTTTTGCTGGCTCATTGCTCCATTCGAGTGATAGGAAGCAGCATTGGAGCAGACCCCGAACTGCTACCAAGTGCAGCTCGGCGCTTACCTCAATCAGCTTTATCGGCCACAGAAAGGGGTATTCCGCGGCCAAAGAGAGCGCCACCGTATCAACCAAGGTCTTTTTCAGAAGTTCCAGTTGTGTGGCATGAAGCAAGTTACGTCGTTTCGGAAGGATCGGCACTGCTTTGATATTCCCAAGAGGTGTCACAAACACCACGCCCTGGACGTCAATCACATTTGTCTTGACCTTGGGTGATATGAATTGACCGTCTACAAGCACGCGATCCGCATAGGCACCTGTTCCGAGCCGGACCACTGCAACTTGCGTGCCAATGCTTGGATCTTGTCCGATATTGTCCTTGAGTGGAGCAGCCTCAAGGGCTAGGCTAGCGACAACATTATCGTGAACAGTCACATCTCTTGATGGGCCAGAAACAACTCTGTGTATAATTGCTTCTCCCAGCCGCTCACTCAACGGGCTGGAGGCGGTAATTGGCGTTGTGGAGTTAGCGATGAGATGGAGATGAGGTCCGTGAGAATGAAGTCTGGGGAAGTGCAACGACGGTTGCTGGGAGGTCGTGGTTTTGTCGTTCCAGAGATATCCGTTGCCTGAGATTCCATACGTGAGTTGAGGGCCGATTTTCTCACTGGAGGGCCACATCACGACGATGTTTGTTGGTGGTCGAGATGAGTTGTCGTGCAGATAAGAATCTGGGGAAGATGTGGATGCTAGGAAGCATGGTGGGAAAAGATGAGGGATTGAGAATAATTTTTGGAATAGAAATTTTAGCGTTAGGGTCTAGACTTGAAATGGAAGAGGTTGTGTAAGGCGAGGGGAGCTGTGGTGTTTTGGAGTATATGGAGTCAGGAAGTGTTTGAAAGATTGAATTGATTAATGGACGGCGGTGTCTTAGATTATAGATAAATTGGATGAGTTGTTGTAATTGGTTCGATTCGTTCGGTGTCGTAATTACAATACGTACGATGCCTACGTTAACTATTGGAAGAACACCTATTAACAAACTTAGCGCGTCAGACACACAAAAAAGGAAAAGAAGGCCCTGTTTTGTGTTTTATTTCTGTTGAATATTCTCATTCTCCGTGGTAAGAATATAGTTTGTCACTCTGTTTCTTCCAACACAAGTAAGCAAACGAATGAAGCCTGCAAGCGCAATGAAACAAAACATGTTGAAGCAAAAGACATACAAATTTTATTTCTTTCGGTGGCGTGCAGGCACATTTTTCAAGGTCTCCTTCTTACTTTACAATACTTTAAAGACTGATTTGAATGCACTTTGACATAAAAAGGGGGTTGCATCAGAAATGATAGCTATTGCAGCATATGAGAGTAGTCACTTTCTATCATTCACTTTTCTATTATTCACTTTTCTGACATAAACGGGACAAAATTCGGCAGGGGGACCTCTTTAATATAGGAAGTGGAATTTCGAAGCGCCGCCGAACTTAAAGGAGCTGATTATCGCCAAAACTCAAGAATTGGAACAAACCAGAAGGTCTTTTTGATATCTGTTTATTACTGTGTTTTATTTTCTTTTGTTTTGAAACCATGGCATAATTTCCTTCATCAAAAATTATCAGATTTTTCCTTAGTATACAATAGTCAATACCAAATCTTCTGATCTCTTTCGGTGCCAAGTTTCATTCCAAGCCGGGGTCCCTCATCGCAAAAATAAATAATTTTTAGATTGAAACTGATTGACTTTTGGAATGTTAGGCTGTCTAAATTCAGTGAAGAGTACACTTTTTAGCAGGCAATACAAGGTGTTTAAAGTACGCCAATATATGCGTGCGTCCGGAAAAAAGCAAAAACTTGTCTTATAATTCCCGTACGATTGTAAACTGAAGATTCAACAATTCGCATTCTTTGTTTTGAATTCACTCTTTCATCTGTCAGCATGTGTTAGAAACATCCCAAGATGGAGTGTATATTCCTTACCGTTATGAAAACAATTTAAAGAAACACAAAGAATTCCAACTCTATTTTCCATTTCGCCTAATATTCTCGAAATGGATCTTGCCCGACCTCAAATCCGTCCGTGTTCCAAGTCCACCAGTTCTTTCCGTCCTCGCTACATCAATGCCCCGCTTTTCCAAAACATTATCCAAAACGCTCATCCTGATCCACTTCCTTCTTCCCTCTCCCTATTTATCTTCATCTCCATCCCACTTTCCGTCCCACCTATTCTTCCCAAATGGCTGCAAAAAGTACCTGCACTCCTGCTACCTACTACTGATCCAGCACCATATCAATTCCCAAAACCCAAGCCCACGCTTCGATCTCAATCATCTCACCTTCAAATTCCTCCGAATTCACATAATCCTCAATCTCCTGAAGAAAAAAACCTCGTCCCCCTATCCCTGTACTTCCATAAGCGCTCTATTCTCGTCACCTGCATACAGACCCGTAACACGTAACACCTTCTTTCCAATTCACGCTCCCTCCATACTCCCAAACCCTCAGCTCTTTCTCAACCAGAAACGCGTCTCCGTCCACAATGGTTAAGAAAACGAAAACGGGCGCGTCTGCAACCACGGGCAAAAAGGAAAAACCTCATTTCTTCGATTCAGATGTGGTCGCCGAGCCTCAATTTGTCCAGGGCCCTGAAAGACCGTATTTGGTCACAGATGTTCCGCCAGCCATTACCGCGGCTCGTCGTTTGGGTAAAGGTGATTGGCCGCTTCTTGCTGTGTTGTTGTTGGGTTGTATTTACATCCGTATGGGCAATTTGGCCCACCCAGACTCCGTAGTGTTTGATGAAGTGCACTTTGGAAAGTTCGCAAAAAAGTACGTGGTGGGCACCTTTTTCATGGATGTTCACCCTCCTTTGGCTAAAATGCTCTTCGCTGCCGTGTCCAGTATCGGCGGTTTCACTGGTAATTTCGATTTCGAGAAGATTGGTGACAAGTTCCCTCTGGATGTTCCCTATGTCCTTATGAGAGCTTTTCCAGCAGTATTGGGCTCAGCCACGGTCCTTTTGGCTTACTTGACATTGCGCTCTTCCGGTGTGCGTCCTACTGTTGCTTTCCTCACCTCCACGTGTCTTTTGATCGAGAACTCGTTCGTTACAATCAGTAGATACATCTTGTTGGATGCGCCATTAATCTTCTTCATCGCCGCTGCCACATACGCGTTCAAGAAGTTTGAAACCCAGCAGCCCTTTTCTGTTGACTGGTTCCGCGCCTTGCTCTCGTGTTCCATCTCGCTAGGCTTCGCCCTTTCGTCGAAATGGGTCGGTCTCTTCACTGTCGCTTGGGTCGGTGTTTTGTGCGTGTTACACATGTGGATGTACATCGGCGACTTGCGCGTCAAGTCTTCGTTCATTGTGAAGAACGCCGCTTTCCGTGCTTCGTTCCTTTTGATTATCCCAGCTATTTTGTACATGGCCATGTTCTACATCCACTTCATGTTGCTCTCCCAGGATACTCAGGACGCCAGCTTTTTCTCCAGCGCCTTCCGTGCAGGTTTGGAGGGTTCTTCGATTCCATCCACAACTGAGGCTCCAATCGGATACGGCTCCGTTGTGACTATCCGTCACGTCCAAACAAAAGGTGGCTACTTGCACTCCCACGACAACTTCTACCCTGCTGGCTCCAAGCAACAGCAAATCACATTGTACCCCCACTTGGACACCAACAACGAATGGGTCATCGAACCTTACAACTTTACCACGCCTGACTATTTCGTGCCAATCACAGACGACACGAAAGTGCGTTTGAGACACGTGGGCACCAATAGACGCTTACACTCACATGATGAAAAACCCCCGGTTTCTGACCGTGACTGGCAAAAGGAGGTCTCATGTTATGGCCATGACGGTTTTGAGGGAGACGCCAACGACGACTGGATCTTCGAGGTCGTCAAGCACAAGACCCCTAAAGACGCACAGGACGACATCAAGGCTATCAAGACTGTTTTCCGTTTACGCCATGCCATGAGTGGACTCTATTTGTTCTCCAGCGAGGTCAAGTTACCTGAGTGGGGCTTCGGCCAACAAGAAGTCACTGCTGCTTCTCAAGGAGCCAGACCATACACTCATTGGTACATCGAGAGTAACAGTAATCCTTACTTGAACTACTCTGAGCCTGTGAGCTACCCTAAGCTTAGTTTTTTCCAAAAGTTCTTGGAGTCCCACAAAGTGATGTGGGAGGTTAACCAAGGCTTAACTTCTCACCACAACTGGCAATCGCTGCCTTACGAGTGGCCGCTCTTGTTGCGCGGCATCAACTATTGGTCCCGCCACCACACCCAGATCTATTTCTTGGGTAATCCTGTCGTTTGGTGGACCGTTAGTGCATGTTTGGCAGGTTTCGCTTTCCACGTGGCCATCAGCTTGCTTAAGTGGCAAACTGGTCGCAACATTGTCTCTTCCAAGGACACATTTAACTTCAACTACCAGATGTTCTCGTACTTCTTGGGCTGGGCCACCCACTACTTCCCCTTCTTCATAATGGGTCGCCAATTGTTCTTGCACCACTACTTGCCCGCACAATACTTTGCCATTTTGGGACTCGGTCACTTTTTTGAGCTCATTATCAGCAGTTGTGCCCACTACCGTAAGTATGCGTTTGTAGGAGTGACTGTCTTCACTGCACTTTCGTACGCAGCATACAGCTATTTGCTGCCCTTGATTGACGCTCAACCTTGGACGAAATCCCAGTGTGTTTCTTCCAAGTTACTCGCCGGCTGGGACTACCATTGTGACAACTTTTTTGACAAGATTCAAGAATACGACTTGTACGAGCCTACTGAGTTTTTGACCGAGTCTGTATCTGCTGCCGACACCAGTGTCGTGGTAGAGGCTGCCTCTTCCGTTCAACTGTTCGAACAGCATGAGCAACATGAACAGCAGCCCCACTTGAGTGGGCAATTGGAGAGTCCTCCGCCAGCAGAAACGCATGGCGGCGAGGTTCAATTGGACGAGAATGGCAACGTGGTTTTACCCGAGGAGGTTCCTGCGGGTGAGATGTACGACGAGGCCACTAGCAGCAATGATGCCAAAGAGGCTTCGGAGCCAAATGTGGCCGAGGGCCAGGATGTAGTCGTTGAGGATGTTTTGGTCGACGATGTGGTCGTAGAGGACTTTGTGGTGAAGGATGCTCCTGAGTCTTCGATCGACTTGAGGATCGGGGAGCAGTAGTTGTGCTTTGACGAAATTAACAGTATAAAGAATATAAATATGTAAAGATATGCAAGAGGTGAAAGAAGGAAAAGAAAAGGTGTAAGGAAAGACCATATTCTAAAGGAAAAAATTACTCAACTTACATCTGATGTTTGTGCAACATATAGAACAAAGACTAATCTGTGATTTTAGTTGGACATGATTTTCTATATAAGCATTGAATTCAATTTTATGATAAATTTTGCATTTGCTTTTTGATTCATCTTTTTCTTTTCCCCTTGTCATACTTTTTACCAATTCATTCCTTCTTTACCTTTCGCCTCTGACTGCTGCTCATTCTCACTTCTCACTTCTCACTACCGATCTATTGACAAATAATACTCCCCCACGGCTTAATCCATCAAACCGTATTACGTTACGAGCCCTGGCTACCATTAATTACAGTGCTCCTAACCATAAAAGTATTTAAACAGCTTTTTCCTCCCCTTTTGCCTCCCCTCTTAAGAGGCTACAGCCTAAAACAAACCCAAACACAATTGAGCCAGGTACTAGGGAAAGTACATGGGAACCTACTTAGCCGAAATCAGAGCATTGAATTTCATTAAGCTTTAACGAATTCACCATCTTTTACAGAGTATTCAACTCATCTGGTCAACCTCCACCTTTGTCCCATCACAAAGACACCACACTACCAAAGCCAACTGTGTGCTCACTGTAACACCACAAATCTCTCTTCTTCATTATAAATTCCTTCCCCTTTAATCGTTTCCTTCTCCTTTTCTATCCTTTTTCTATATAATGGAGGAGAAGTCCTGTCGAATCTGCCGTGGAGAAAGCACCCTCTCCCAGCCACTTCTTCATCCATGCAAATGTCGAGGCTCCATCAAATACATCCATCAGGATTGCTTGATGGAATGGCTCTCTCACCAAGGTAAGCGTGACAAGAAATGTGACATCTGTGACACGCCGTATCGGTTCCGAGTCATCTACGACGATAACATGCCGCTGCAGATGCCGCTTGGCGAAATTGTACAGCGTGTGGCCACCATGACCGGTACTGCCGTCTTCCGCGCCGTCTCTATTGTGTTTTTTGCGATGTGTATAGCCCAGGTGCCGTTGTTCTGGAAGTTTGTGGGCCGCCTCTTTACATACGTGGTAGACGGCCGGAAAGTGAGTGCTTCAGAGTTCACCTGGCGTCATGTCCTCTTTTATGGCGCATATAATACCCGCTCGAGAGCTGGCGCGCTGCTTCTAGATCCGGTAGCCGGAGCTTCCCTTGTGGATCGCCTAGAGACGTTCTTCATGAACACTTACTTTCCTGGGTTATTCCAGGTTGTGGTGTTTGTGCTTGTGCTCTTTGTGATTTTTATCGAACATGAATGGGTGGTTCGTGAGGAGGGATACACAAAGCTGCTTTTACGTCAAATTGGTCGAGAGCCACGCACGAAGTTGGCCGATTTGTTGGGGCTGATGCTTGAAAATCATCCCCAGACTAACCACAATCACAACAACCAGAACAATCAAGACAGCCAAGGCATGAATGGGAACCAGGAGGTAAATGGTGATGGTGCTGTAGATATAGATGGTAACGAAAGCGTAAACGGAGGCAATGTCCCCCCGGCACAGCCTGTAGCCGATGAGTCCCTTCTCAACAGAGCGATCGAAGACCTTCGTCAATTTCAGGCACATCGGGCTAATGATTCTGCGCTCCATCAAGCTATTGAACAGAACGAACACACTCAGTTGATGCACAACGCACTCAATTGGCAAGGAGATCTCGCGACGTTGAACCAAGCTCCTGCTTTTGACCCGACACCAATACATGCACACGAAGGCGCTCAAGGCTATCTCTTCCCACAAAATGATAACATTGCTGACAACATGGACCAATGGATTGATCCAAGTGTCGATCTAGACGACGAGGAAAACGATCCAGATTATGTGGAGCCCGCCATTGGAGATGAGGATGAAGGCGATAATGTTGGCGAAGTAGAAGATGACGAAGATGACGACAATAACCAGATCATCGACCTTACGAACCAGGACGCAATACTTCCGAGAAATAACGAACGCCAGAGAGATATTGGTGTTGTGGAAAATCAAAATGACGATCATCCTCCTCAAGTGGCAGATCCTCCTCTCATACCACCCGGGTTCGAGGATGAAACCGAAGAGGAACTTGAACGGAGGCAAAACTTGGTAGAAGACGAAGTGATGGCTGCTGAGGCTGCCAACGAGAACATTTTCGAGCTCTTGGGCTTTCGTTTCAACTTAGTTACGCCAATTCAGCTTATGATTCTCGCAGACTTCGTCATTATCTGGTTCCTCTTTGCCGCATACTTGTTGCCCCACACGATCGGTAACATGGTGTTTTTCATGGTTCGTGCACCCTATCTGTTTGTCGTGGCTCATTATCCAAATAACTTGTGGTTCCGTTGGAATGCTGCTGCGAAGGATCACTTGAGGATGTCGATACAAAGTATTCCTGCTGTAGATAGAGTATTTGCCGTAGTTGATGCCGTGTTGTTTCAACCTGTGCCTGCCGCCATCGAAACTTTGCTTGATCCAAATCGAGATGCACCACCTTCTCTGTGGGAACGGTGCATTTGTTTGGCCATTGGATGGTTTGCTATCTGCAAGTTGATCGATCTGTACATGCGAAACTTGGTTGCCCGCGAAAACCCCGTAACGGGCACGTCGCGCAAGATATATAAGGTTTTATTCCGAATAGTGGCCACCGCCAAAGTTTTTTCCATTTTTGGGATTGAAATCGTTGCGTTCCCGATCTACTGCGGGTTCCTTCTTGATATTTGCCTTGCTCCTCTTGTCAATCGCGAGTTTGTTGTCCCTACAGAAACTGGAGTCGAGTACTACTTTTTGTTTACGGCGTTGCGTGAGATAGCATTCAATGGCTACTCGCGCGTGCTCTTTTACTGGGCTAATGGAACAACTTACATGTTTTTCATTGCATTGTTTGTTAGCATGATCCGCAGTAAGATACTTCGTGCGGGTGTTTTGTACTTCATCAAAAGCCCTGAAGATCCAAATGCACGCTTAATTCACGACGCGATCGTGAAGCCGTTCAAATTGCAGATTCTGCGCATCTTTCTTAGCGCTAAGGTGTATCTGACCTTGATTCTTGGTGGTATTGGTGCAGTCACTTGGGCTCTTCGTTTCTTGGTCAACTCCCCGATGAGTGCTGACGAAAATGGAGCAAATGGAGGCGCCTTTTTGCCCATCCAGTTGCCTGGATTTTGGGGACTCGTCACGATAGTTGTCACCATTCCCTCGATCATCATTGACCGTGAGTTATTTTATGGCCCGTGTCAGCGATATTGGACCATGTGCTTTTCTATATTGTGCCATAAGCTTCGTCTTTCGCACTTCATCCTTGACCGGCCAGTGCCCCAAGAACGTGGTTATGTAGTGTACCGCAATTTGTTGTATAGTTTCTTGCAAGTGGGCGTTCCAGACTACACCAAACCCGTCAGCTACAATGAGGCACAGCAGATTTTCCGTAACGATTCGAGCATTCTTGCATGTTTTGTCCCCGACGGAAGCTACGTCCGGGCTCCTAGCAGCGACGACAACTCGCGCGCGTTTTTGAAGCTGGCGTTCATTCGAGTGACGAAATCTGACCATCCAATTGACGTGAAAACGGACGAAAACATGAAGAACGGCAACATTACGGGTAACAAAGAGGACGATGAAGATGTTGATTGGTGGGACTCGGACATCACCTACGAAGACTCCTACGCGGTAGTTTACAGCCCTCCCAACCTTCGTCTTCGTTGTTTCTATTTGGTGTTTGGCGTGTGTCTCTTTGCTGCGATTCTCATTGTGTCGGTGCTCCTTGTCGCGGCTGCCCTTGGCACAGGCATCCACTTGACCATTTATAAAGCCATCGCCATGTCGGCGATCCCGATTACGCAGCACGATTTCCGCTACGTCACCCTTGGGTCCATCTTGATTGGTGTTAGAGTCTTGATGTTCATTGTAGCGCTTTATGAACGCCGCCCAACGCTTCAGGACGCGCGTAATGGCATTGCTGCTTTGGCCGGTCCCGCGCGAATTGTGCGGGCAGAATTGTTGGAGGTACGTCGCTTTGCATTTTGGGTTTTTCTTATATTTATTCTGGATTTCTGCATCTCTATGGCAATCCACCACTTCCTCCAACAAATCGAGCAGCACTACTTCGGACTATCGCCATCAAGTCTCAATATTGGCAAGGAAAAGAGTTTCGACGATTTTTTGCTGAAAGTAACATGGCCTGGCCTCTTGCTTCATTCTGCGGCATCGCCGGGGACATTCGTTCCCCTTTGGCATATGAGGTCACGAGCCTTTTCGATTTTGGAGGGCAAGTGGCCTATTGCCCAGTTGGCCAGCTTCTGTCTCGTAATGGTTCCGCCTCTTGTGCAGATGTTCTGCCCGTTACCGGACAAGAATGCCCTTGAGTTGCTTGTGTTGGTAACAGTTCTTGTAGTCTCAGTGCGTGTTGGAACGCACTTACGTGCGAAGTTGAGGAATATTTCCGAGCAGATCAAGAAGGAGAAGTATGTTCGGGGCACGGCAGTGGAGAACATTCCCGCAGAGGAGGAAAATGACCAGTAGTATATAGTAATGACTTATGAGATTAGGGTTTACTCGAAGTAGAGGATAGAGGATAAGTAGAAGATAAGTAGAGGATATATTATAGAGATAGACAATCACAAATGAACATTGTTTTGTTGAATTGGTAAAGGGCTGATAACCACTCAAAGAAGGAAATGGACAATTGTGAACTTGTACATCGCAATTCTCAACTCTCCTCTCCCAACAGACATTCGAATCACCGCCGTGTGTTTTGTTTTGGCCTACCGCTGGGTTTTGACGCTCGTTTGACCTACCGATACCGCCATTACAGGTACCTATTCAAGAAGGAAAGGCTTGAAATCGAAAAAATGTGCGAGGCTGCTACAACGTACGAGGGTCCACGCGACTTCCGCAGCTTCTGCAAAGTTGACTATTCGAAGCAAATGACAACTCATGTTCGCGAGGTCTATTCGGTCAAAATTTTGCCCTATTTCAAGGACTTGTACGCGTTTGACTTGATGGAATCGGCGTTCTTGTGGCGCCAGGTCAGATGCATGATCGTCATCTTGTTTCTTGTAGGATGAAAGCTCGGAAACCCCACAATTGTCCAAGATTTGCTCAGTCTCTAAAAGTATCATAGTAAACCTGGTTACGAGATAACCAATGGTCTGAACGAAAGCGTTTTCCCTGAAATAGAGTGGCTCACGCTAGAAAAGGATTTTGACGGAAAATAAGTACACAAACTTACCAAGGAGTATGAAATTTACAACGGTCTTTTGCCAGAATACCAGCTCAAGGCAAACGTAGCACGTATGATGGTTCGGTAATTATAATGTTAAAGACTATTTTACCTTATGCAACAACTACTTATGGTCTTACACTTCTTGCTATCCAATTGATATCTGCATTTGATTCAATTTCACCAAGAGTGCCAATACAGTTCTTTCTTTTTTTCTTTCTTTCTTTCTTTCTTTCTTTCTTTCTTTCTTTCTTTCTTATATTATATTATTTACTCGCTCGCAGAGTCGTCAAACAGCACCGTGGTGCCCTTCTTTTGCTTCTTCTTTTTTGGCTTTTTCGGCGACTTCTGGGTCTTTTCCTCATCCACTCCCTCGTCATCATCGTCAGCAAAGAGCTCCTTCTCGTTTACGTTATTCGTATCATACATCTTCTTGGCCCGCTCAATCTTGATGAGTTGGTCCCGCATGTAGTTCATCCGTCCCAACTTCATCGGATCGTGGCGCAATGCAAACGGCAAATCATCAATCTTGACACGCGAACGGCCCTGTGACCGTGCATACCGAAGTGATTCGTGGGCAAGATCGGTGAGATAGTCTACGAGACAATCCTCCAAGCACGCTACGGTGGCCTCCTGAGAAATTGGACCATCGCCCATTGCATATAGAAGATTTTCGATATCTTTGTTGAATAGCTGTCTTCTTCGCCTCCGGGGCTGAACCTGGCTTCTGTATGGATACATTGAAATGAAATGGCAAGTTATGGGGATTGAGATTAGTGGGGAGAATTTTGATTGGAGATAGAATATAGGTTGGGACTAATGGATGAGAGGATTGTTAGATGAAGAAAGAGGAACAAAAGGCTTTGTGAAGATGAGAGGAGAAAGTAGTTAGAAGAAGGGTACGTAGAGATGATGCGAAACTGTGGGGTATGAGGAAAAAAGGGACGTGTGTGGAAAACAGAGAAAGACGCTGCAGAAACAGGAGTTCTTTAATTTCATTCAATTAATTTTAAATCGAACGGAGATTTTGCTGCTTGGAACTCGAGACTTCGTGGGTTTGTTACTATACATACAAGATACCTGTTCTTCTTTGTAATTGAAGAATATCTTTCTTTATTAGAATATACTAATTGTAGAATAGGTCGAAGCTTAATTCAATTTAATAACTCATTCGCTTTAGCTAGGTGTGGTCACTATAATAAAGCTTGCTTCAGGTGATGATTTCTTCTTTCACAGACCATCATAACATTTCACTTCTTTATCACTTCTTGCTTAAGCTGGAGATATACATGCAACCTAAAAGCAACATCCAAAGAAAATTCTTCAATTTAGCGCATCATGTTTTCCCAATTTGGACTGTTATCCTAGCCCTTGTGCTACAAAAAAAGAATGATCCTCTTCAGCCACACTCCTCCAAGCTGTTGGGATAATTCCGTCATTTCCACTCATAATCAGCAAGAATATAGCCATAATGTTTTTTTTAACAACAGGATAGGTTCTCCTTAGTGATTTTGTGAGTGCATAAATCTGAAACCACTCTGTGAAGGTCGGCGCTAATACACATGCTCACAGTGTCGTGTTTCAGGTTAAAAGTCCTTGTGGAGTCATACAAAAAGCCGAATCTGAAGAAATAAAAACAGTGGCATGTATAAATCGCCTAAAATTCTATAGTTCTCTATTTTTTTGCTCCCCACTTGTTCCTTCCAATCCCCTTAATCATCCGCTTCCTATTTCTTTATGGTTAGTGGCTCAGACCCATGTGCCGTCCTGACATATATCGGCTATCAAAACGGCTGTACTTACCTTTCGAATCGCTTCATATACAAGAATGCTCGTATTAGGAGTGACTGAATGCCGCGAAAGATTTTGTTTGGTACCCCCTTCTGTCGTAAAATGAGTGTTTCATGTTGTAACCACAAGTTATTTGATACAAGTGTATAACGGACCCGGGTATCCCCAGTCTTTTCAAAGTTCACCTGGAAGGCTTAAAACGTCAGATATTTTATACCTCTTCCACTTTCAATTCATATAAATCAATTCTCTTTGTAGTTGACTCAGTAGATTCTTAAATATGATGCTAGCTCTTCCTCGTGCCGCTTGTTTAGCCCCAGAAAGTCCTTATAACTAATTCTCCAACAAACCTTTCTGCGTCGTTTTTTCTCTAACCTGTGGCACATCTAATCCCCAAGGAATTCTGTCTACTCCAACATCCTGCTGTTGCGAACTGTTTGAGAGACCGCAAGCAAAAGAGAATATACATTGGCCTTGACATCAGACGTATGGAGTTTGAGGGCCTTCCTCCTAAATGGATATCTTAGAGCGTGATCCTCTGTTGCTTTCTGATGTTCAGAAGTCGCTGAGAAACTGCGCCGAAGATTCGATTTTCTTCCGCCGCAACGATTCAATGGTCAAGGTTCCGCCGCGTACAAACCATTATATTCTGAGACATTCCGTGAACCTGCCTTCATACGCTTTTAAGTCTTACTTTTCAAGTCCAAGGGACTCGCAATTTACCAGCGGTCAACCAGTCGAAAATAAATTGCTGCAGGTCTTCTCGAAGATTGCTCGAAACAATGCACGACAGAAGCAAAATAAACGACGGAATTACAGACGGATTTGTTGGCCGTCGGGATAGTCAAATGACCGTTGACTATTCTCCATATTCCAGATCAACCAACAAAATGACGAGTAGTGATTCGAATTTAGGTGAATTGGTTTCCAAGTTCTATTCTTTAATTCATTTAATAAACATATTCGTAGCGATGAGTCATCAATCTGGTTTTCTTGAATAAAAAAATGAGCCTACTAGAATGGAATTCTGAGCCGCTAAACCTCTGTTAGAAGGTTTAAAAACTGGCTGTATTCTTTGAGCATGTGTCCTTAAACCAACTTGAAAAGCCAGGATTCGTTCAATCATATTGGGTAAAGCATCTCTTCATTCAAGTAAATGGAGCCTTACAATGATTATTACAAAAAATGACAATCTTTCATGTCATTTCATCTGCAAAATTATGCCGCCCTTTTTTGCCACTTACGATTTAGGGGCATGTTAACAACCGTTTCTTGGCATAATAGCCGCTATGCAACTTACCCAGTGACACCTTTCAGTCTTTTGCATTTCAAAACAGTTTTGCTGCCTTAATCAGAAACTCTTGGCAAAAAAGTGCGTCCAAAAAAACCTAATGGGCAATACCGTTTATTTCATGTCTTTCTTTCTCAGAATGAATAGTCAAAAGAGCCAGGCACATTTAAAGTTCCGCTTGGGAATAAAAACCCTCGTTTCCCATTTAAATACAGTTTTATGGGCTAAACAAATAATCCCAAGCAAGCCAGCATCCCTCTGTGTTTGTTTATCTGCACCTCGTAATCTCTCGACAGTTCAAGTAAATTCGAGCCATCACTCCAAGCCACTTCCAGATTAGGCCATTTAATGGACAAGTCCGAGACACAAACCTGCATATTCGCGTGTCGTGCAGGAGAAGTACGAAAACAACGTTGCTTCAAACCCCATTAGGATTTAAAAACATGTAATTTTGATCGGAAAATACCATTTAGTGTCAGCAATTTAATGCAATATGCAAGATCATCAGCACATTTTGTTATCTTTTGTAACTTTTCCGAATAAACTCCTGATAAGCGTCCTTTAATTCGTATACAGTGAGGCTCGTGTTGTGACAGGTACTGAGGGTCCTACCTGCAGATATCTACCACGTTGTGCATAACGCTTTTTCGGTATATAAATATTGAAAACCCCGCCAATGTCAACGAAAAAGATCCATCACACCAATACTTTCATCAACAATGAGGGTATTCAATGTATTGATATCAGCAGTTTTGCTTCCCTCGTTGGGTCTTGCATATCCGGCAGAAGCACCTGTTGCAGCCATTTCAAAACCTAAAGCCCGCTTTATTGTGGAATTCGAGGACTCTTTAGATAACGGAATCCACAAGAGATTCATGGATTGTGTAGATGAGTTGGTCTTGCACCATCAATTCAGTCATAAGCATTTCACGGGAATGTCGTTCAGCGTAGAAGACAAAGGTGACGCAACTTTGCAAGAGCTTCGTAGTAAGCCTGGAGTGAAGAACGTTTGGCGGTCCAGAAAAATCCAAAAAAGAGACGTTACCGTTCCCAAGGACCCCCAATACATCTTTAATCCCCACGTTGAAACGGGAGTTCAAAAGCTCCACGATAGAAACATTACCGGTCAAGGTATCGTCATTGGAATGATTGACTCGGGAATTAATGCCAATCATCCTGCCTTGAAGGGTAAGATCTTGCCTGGTTTCGATTACTGTACCAACTCGACCTTCTCTGGTGGTAACAACGACGTTGTTGGACACGGCACGTTCTGTGCATCCGTGGCTATTGGTAGTTCTCTGGACCTTTTGGGTGTAGCACCCGACGCTAAACTCCGAATGTACAAAGTTTCGAGTCGGTGTGATTCATCCGATGGTAACACCGATGAAGCAATGATCTTGGCATTGTTAAGAGCCACTGACGATAAAGTCGATTTGATTTCGATTTCCCAAGGCTCCGATCAGCCATTTTCCCTGAAACCAATCTCTGTGGTAGTTCAGAGAGTATCGCAGCACATTCCCATTCTTTTATCAGCGTCAAATGAAGGCGAAGCGTTATATACTGGTATGGACGGTGCTGCTGCCGAGGGCGCTATTGCCGTGGGTTCTTATGAAACCAACCAACTTATTGCTTGGAACGCCACTTTGTTTAACAACAGGGGTGAAAGCACTAATTTCACTTACGTCTCTGACGGTGGAATGGTTGTGCAATCCAACTCCTCTTACAAAATCGATTACATTCAGAACCTTTGCTCGCTTCCAAACTCAACTATTGTTGGACCCGGTAAGTTTATTGTTGGGAAGATGAGCAGTTCTTGTAAATACAGAGAAGTGTGGATTGCCGCCATGAATAAAAATTACACTGGGCTTCTCCTTTTGCAGAACCAAAAGACCCTTGATTATCCATCAGGTTCAGACGACACAACCTTAAATTTTACAATTGCAACTCCGGACGACTTGCTGAAATATCTTGCCAATGGAAGCGATTCCACCTGGAGCTTGGCGTTCAACACCCTGCAAAACTATCAGGTCATTCCCAGAACTGATGGTCTGGAAGGTAGCATGGCAGAGAGTTCTTCATGGGGCCCAACATTCGAGCAGGGTTTCTATCCTCTGGTTTCTGGACCTGGACAATACGTTTTGGGCGCAGTTCCGTCAGGTGGATATAAGGTTCAAAGTGGAACATCGTTCTCGTGCCCATATGTCGCGGGAGTTGTTGCTTTATACTTGAGCGGGCACAAGAACATTTCGAGTCAGCAAGTCAGAGCGAACTTAATCTCCACTGCCAAGATGTCGTCGTACAAGCAAGAAAAGTATTTGCAATACACCATGAGTTCGACACTGAACAGCAGCGCCTTGGACCCTGTTGTTCAGCAGGGTAATGGTTACGTAGATCTGGTTGCCTTTTATGACTCGCGTTCGTCGATTTTGTCTGCGCCATACCTCAATCTCAACGACACAAACCACAGAGTAGCCGACCATGTCATCACGTTCCAGAACAATGGAAACTCCACGGTGCAATATGATATTATACACAAGAGCTACGATGTCGTTTACGCCAAAAACAACGATGGCATGATTTCCTCCACGCCACCTAAGCAAGAGCCGCTGTCCAACATAGTGCTGTTCTCGATGAATCAGACTAGACTTGGACCTGGTGAGAAGGCGTCCTTCAGCGTGAGTATCGCCGCGGCCAGGGGGCTCGACCAGTCTCGGGGCCCATTGTTTTCTGGTGTTTTTAAGATAACCGGATCCAACGGCGACGAGCTCAACGTTCCATACCTCGGTCTGGAATTCAACGCCACTGCGTGGTCGGTATGGTCCAATTCTGCGCCCTTAATAATTGGATTCGTAGACGAGAATAATCAGCCTCAATTCCCAAAGCTCACCACCAATTACTCTGGCCCCATTAATACCCCCGTTGTACGCAATTTGATGGCATACGGCACTACTAAAATGTGGTTTGGCTTGGTCGATGTTTCCTACAACCTTCTGTCGTACGTTTATCCGCCGGTTCCAGGACAAAATGGCTACGTTGGAGACGTTCAGGCAGAAACCATCAAACTCTCTGGTTATGAAACGCACCCGATCCCAAATGAAAGCCCTATTGACTTTGTGGGCCCTGTCATGAAGGTGTCCCCTTTCACTTTCAAAGCTTTTGCAAACATGAGCGACATTCCTGATGGGGAGTACCGGCTTATGGGCAGAGCATTGAACATATTTGGAAACGAAAGTAATTTCAACGACTGGTCTTTTCAATTGACTGAACCCTTTTCTTTGCAGATTCTCGCAAATGACAGTACAAGTAACAGTACAAGTAACAGTACGAGTTCGCAGACAGCAGCAACGAAGAGTCGTACTTCTAAGGGTGAAGCTTCTTCTTTTAACGTTTCGGCTGGGCTCTTGATGCTCCAGGTTCTTCTTGCCTTCTTCTAGCAATAATATTGTGATCTGTTTGCTTTATATCCTTGATAAGTGATCTTAGTAAATGCTTTACAGGAAGTTTTTTTTAAGTCAAGCGGTTGCATGAATCCAAATAATAACCACTTGATTGGTGATTAAATTTGTTGTTAAAATCTTAATGATTAATCTTGATGAGCTCCCCTTCTCGAATTAGTAGTCTTGGTTTCTTGTAAAGTTTAATTCATTTTAGCATTATGGAATACAGGATTCTTTGTAGGCAGTGATCGTCCCACCAAAACAAAATCTATTTCCTTTAGGTCTAATATCAATCAATCTCCAATTCTAATTGATAAGCTCGTTGATTATTCCTTGTAGGACTCCCTTGGGAGGGTTCGCAAGCGCCTTGAACGTCAATTTATTTGATGTGAAGTCAGATATCGAAGTTTCAAGAACCCCCGTCGGAAGTTCTGCGCAGCTGAAACTTTTCAAGTAGCCCTCGTGCTCAAACTGCTCCGCCACCTCGATTTGGTGGTTATCCATGAGCTTATCGTTTGTGACCACCAAAAGCGGTTTTCCGAGACGAAGTGCATCCATAATTGAGCCTGTGCCACCATGCGAAACTACGAGGTCGGCCTGGGAGATGTAATCTGTGATTGTATCCGAGAAGGCAAACACTTCAAGCTCTAGGGTTGAGTTTATGAACGTTGTCTTTGTCTTGTCGTTTGTTACATTTCCAATGGCCAAGTCGAGCGTCTCTATCACTTTGTTGTTCTGTAGAAGCTGGTTGAAGTATGCCTTGCTGATGTGAATGCCTTCCAGGTTAGTTTCGTTGCCGTATTGGATACATATGCGGTTGAAGCCTTGGTTCTGGAGATTTTTTAAGAAGTTCAGTGTGACGATATGATCAAGAAGGCCGCTGAAGGTGACTGTTGCGCCTGTGAGAAAGAGAATTGACATAGGGAAAGGAGGAGAAGGTTGTTGAAGTCGGGTTGAACAGTTGAGTGGGGTTGAGAAGTATCGTCAATTGAGACTTGATTGGAGCTTTAACTTTCTAGGTCTTTCAAG
This sequence comes from Australozyma bambusicola, assembly GCA_030563705.1. Classification (NCBI taxonomy): domain Eukaryota; kingdom Fungi; phylum Ascomycota; class Pichiomycetes; order Serinales; family Metschnikowiaceae; genus Australozyma; species Australozyma bambusicola. Next base: position 885,635 of record JAJMJU010000001.1, on the reverse strand, counting down.
AAATGATGTGAGTGGTGGTGATGGTGTTTCTGGATGTGTACCCGAAATGTTGAAGGTGTTTCTGAAAGAGTGTTGAAGGTATGTGAATTACCAGAGAAGGTGTGGAGATGAAGACAATGTAGAGGGATGGAAGAAAAGAGGAGGGAAGAAATTACGAAATTCGTGAAGCACAATGCAAAATAACTATGCGCAGTTTAACGGTCAATATAGACAAAACGAGATCAATTTTCATGGCCGTTGGTCCTTTCTTCTCTTATCTTTCGGGTCCTACCTATCGACTATTAACATAGAACACATATACATAGTTTGTCCGTGCTTATTCTACGAAAATTCGATGTTTATTTCTCAATATAATCTTTTTCGTTAATCCAAATAACAATTATCTCTGGCTTTATTCTCAGTCACATGTGCTGCCACAAATACGGGCCTACACCTATACTACCCACTATCTACTCACTATCTACTCACTATCTACGTACTACTTCCACAACTTCCACAACTTCTTCCCTATTTTGAATATGACTGAAGTACAAATCCCCTATAAAGCCGTTGGTACTCCCATCATCGAATATGTGCCCTATGATGGACTCAACTTCAAAACCGTCACATGGAAAGTACCTCCTTCGATTCCACACAAAGGCACCATTGTCTATGTTCACGGCTTCTTCGAACACTCAACCATCTACACCGAATTCTTTGACCGCTTGAGCCAGCAGGGCTACGAGATCTTTTTCTTCGACCAACGCGGGGCCGGTGAAACTTCTCCTGGGAAGTTGGTAGGAAAGACCGACGAGTTCCATACGTTTGACGACTTGAACTTCATGATTGAGCGCGTGTTAGCGTCTCGCACAGACAAATCCGAAAAGCTCATTTTGGCTGGCCATTCTATGGGCGGCGGAATCGTGCTCAACTATGCCATTTATGGGAAACACCGCCGAGACATCCGGGCCGCATTTGTATCCGGGCCGTTGATCGAATTGCACCCCAAGACACGGCCCAACATCCTCGTGATGAAGCTCCAGCCGTTACTCAACGCAATTTTGCCTGGACTCAAAATTGACTCGAAAATCAACTATGACTACATTACCTCGAACGACGGCTGGCGTAACTACATCCGTGCCACCGACAAGAAGTTGATTGGGTCCATCAGACAGTTCAACGACATGTTCAATAGGGGCTGGAAGTTGTTGGACCCGGCTCATGTCAAGAAGTTGCACGGTGACATCCCATTGTTGGTGATGCATGGCTCAGACGATAAGATTAATGACATCAAGGGCACTCAGATGTTTGTCAAGCTCTTACCAGATGACGCAAAGTACGAGTTTGTCACTGTTCCCAATGGTAGACACTCGATCTTCTTAGAAAAAGAGGAAATTGTGGCGCCAGTGCTTGATAAAGTATTGGAGTTCCTTGGCAAGTACTAGCTTGGGGAAGAACTACTATTATTACGATAAGTTATGATATGATTCAAGGATGTTTGGAATTTTTGGAATTTTTGAGCGTGCACCCAATCTACGTTTATGTTTTTAGTTGTTTTCCTCGCATGAGTTATGTCAGATCATGTTGTCCGCTGATGTTGTTGCGCCGGACACTAAAGAGATAATATATGAAGATATAAATAGGCGGTTCAGGTAACAAATCTATTGAGAGTTAGAGGACTTCAAGTCATCAACTAAGATCACACTAATACGTGGATCTGTTTTGCTCATCCATCCCAGGAAGTGCTTTTAATCAATTCGAAGACAACTCAAGAAGTCGCATCCTCCTTTTCAGTGAAGTTCTTGTTTTTCATTTATCGATGCCCGTAAATAGACAGCCTTTTATGACGAACTTGTGATTCTATATTCATCACGAAAACGTACGAAAGCTCAAGAGAAAGACTGTTTCTACAGAATCTTTTCTTCTTGTCTTTCAAATAAATTCCTTTGATTCCTGTTATCTCCTCGAAAACCAGATTCCACCACAATCTTCAATTTTAATTCAAAGGCTTACACCCTTTTGCTCACCTTCTCTTTCCCAAATCTACAACAATAAAATATTATTGTTCATTAATAAATAGTTTTTTTTTCAATAAATATGTCTTGTTGCATCGGATATTCGAAGGGTCCTTGAGCCCTAAAACATTATCAATATAAATAGTTAAAATCTTCTCCCAGCGCCCAAAAGAACAGCGTAATTTCACTTCTATTTGGTCTCGTTAAATTGTGTTGCCATATTTTTAAGCGCCTCGGCAAATCCCATAGCGAGTGGCCAAAGCGGAGCGTCAGCCAAGATCCTCACTCCCAAACTGAGCGACAGAATCGAAAGCTTGCAATTGTGCAAATCTGCTGCGGCAACGTCGCCCGAGTTAAGTGCCTTTACGGATTTATCGACGTTCTGCTTAAACGCATTGCTCCAAGCGTAGTCAAATACGCCGTGTGACTGAGCGCGCAAAAATTCCAGGTACGAGGACTCCTCTTTGGGACTTAACGCGGTCTCGATGCCATTAAGTGTCTTGACGCAGCGAAGCCAGAACGCACGGTCAAAAACAGAAGGCTCGGCGCTATTTTCGATCACATGAAGCACTTTACTCAAGATCACGACTGAGACAAAGATACAGGTGACAAAGAACACCGGAGTACGTACAGACGTCTGTTTTGCGTCATTAAGCATTGAAATATTGTGTATCCACAAGTTGAGCACCTCGATCGCATACCGCGCAGCCTCTTTGAGTGCATCCATATCTCCATCCAATTTCTTAATCATGGCCTCCATTCCGGGCCAATCTTTGTATAGCACCTGTGTTATTACCGGAGTGAAGTTTACACACACGCGCATTTTTGCCAAAAGCGACATCGGAATGATAAGTTTTAACTCGGCGCGTGTTCTCAAGAGATGGTGGTTGTGATTGTTGACCAACGAAAATCCACCGTTTCTAATGAAATGACTCTCCCATGCCTTGCACAATGTTTCAAGTCGTGGGCGATGGTGGACTCGCCACAAAAGCGGCTCAATGTCTCCCTTCAATTCAGTGTACTCGTTCAGAATTTGTTCATGAACATGCATCACTAGCGCAAACAGCTTGCTAAAAGACATCTTCAGTTCGACCAACGAGCCAGAATTCAACTGCTCAAACATGATTCCCATACTTTCGTTGTTACTCAACTCGACTAAGGACTTGCCCGGAGAGTTTTGCAAGTGGCGGTACCACTCATCAGGGTTAGCCAGCTTCCACAAGTTCTCATCGTTGCAGTGCGAACCACACTTGACATCAGCGCCTTTCATAGGGAGAGGACACCCAAGAAGAGCGCTGCGCAAAACCTCGAGCTGGTAAAACGTTTGAATAGTGCGGATTCTCGTTTGGGTCATGATGAAGTAATCGAAGTTTTTCTGGATTCCGGCGTGGTCAAGAGGGCCTACAATTGCTGGCGGTGGGACAAGAAATTGCTCGAGTGGACGATGAAAGTTTGTAGACTTGATGAGCCCGACCATTGAGTTCATCTGGCGTGATGTGATTTCAACCATGTTGGGCTCATTCAAAAACATCAGGATGAAAATGTGGAGAACAAGACACTGGTGAGCCATGATCGGTACTTTCTTGAACTGGAGCTTGTCCACAGTGACCTCTTTTTCGAAGAAGTTGTGGATGTGAAATTTAGACAAATTAAACAACAAGAGCGTGTTCAGATCGTGGTACAGATACAACGCGCCTATCGCACACATCAGCAAAAGAAGCGGCACGTTTTCGACGTTGTTTGTTCGCGCGCTCTTAAGTGTTGGCATGTGGATGAACGGATAGTATGTGTTGAACTCTTTCTCGTATAAATTCAAGTATGCGTTCAAATCCTCGCAAGGTGGGAACTTGGCGTCAGCCAACTTACTGTCCGCGACGATTCTTGCACGAAGTTCCTCGCTGATTACGTCGTTGGTGTCGCCAATAGTGAATTTCACCTTCGACAGTGTCCGGTCCATTTTGGAGCCGCCATGATCCGTCGAAGATGTAACAGAATACGTCTCATCCAACTGTGCAGCGTTGACGGTACTCCGTTTCTTAACCAAGTCGTCTTGTCTCAGTTTAAAAAGCGAAAACACCTCATCCAGATCAAACTGGTCGTTCATATATGGAAATCCTTCAAACCCTGTGTTTCGCGAAGCCAGCGGGAACTCACTTGGTACAGGAATACCGCGGATCTGCTCAACCCAAGCAAGGTCCTCAGCGTCGCTCATGGATGTCATCGTATTCATATTACTGATGTTACTAATGTTACTGAGATTAGCAAGACTGCCGAGATTGGCGCGCTTGTAGTCGGTGTTGATAATCGTCAGAGTCTGGCGACGTAAACTTCCGGGTTTGGCACCAGGTTTCGTGGTTCCTTTTGCAGTTGGAGGAGCGCTATCTCTCCCGGAGATCAGTCCTGGGGTAGCGATCGAAGTAGTACCATTTTTATCGTGGGGTTCCTTCAAATCGAGCACATCTTGTGCCAAATTAGCAAAGCCAGTTCCAACTTGGAGATTCTTGCCGTCGGATCCCAACACACTTGCTACATCTGTGAAAGAAGAGTACCCGAACTCAATGGGGGTAGTGCCCTTTATATGATGTGGATGACTAGGGTCCAGGAACTGATGACCTGCCATGATGTTGCTGGCAAAGTAGTCAGAGTCTCCTGTTTGCGCAAGGTGTGTTTCTGAAGGAATGGTGTTAAGTTTAATCTTGAATCCATTACTCGACGAGTCAGTTCGGTAAGAACGCCTACTATTGGCCGATGTAGGGGCCGCAATCAGACCTGACTCCTTGGCGGGTAAGCTGGAGCCGTAATCGAGCGAGTACCAGTCCATTTCCAAGTTTGAGAAGTCTTCGGAGAAGCCCTTGTGCTCCATTTCCTCGGCGGTCATTTGCGGCGTGGCAAACCCGACTTGTTGTGGGACATCGGTGAACTGCGTGTTACGGATGGCCATTGCGTCTTGAAGGTTTGTGTACGAGATACCCAGAACTGCCGAGAAGGATGCGTGACGGTGTGCAAAACCGGAGTTCGTACGAGACAACGCCGACCCGTTGGAACGGTCGAGGACATGCATCGGGCGCACGTTTGAATGCAATACATTTGTGGGCGCGACAGGAGCGTTTGCCTTGTTGCTTTCGGCAGAAAGGGTGCGATTCTTTTCTCGTACTTCGGGGGAGTCTCCGGTAAGCGGTGATGGCTGTTGTGTCATGTCTGGATTAATAAAGCCACCAACAACCTGAAGCGGGTCAATGTCTGAGTATGTCAGAGGGTATTGATGACCCAGGATTGTGAAAGATGGGGTGTTGTGACTCAGATTGGTAGATGGCAGAGGCATAGTAGCCAGGTCCTGTGGAGGGCCCAGAAATGAGCCGTTTCCAACAGCCGAGCCGTTAAGAGCATTCGTATGACTCCCGTTGCCGATATTGATGCTGTTCCCGGTGTGCGTACTGTAGTGCATCGCCGATAAATGAGAGGACAAGTCATGAGGCAGTGTGACGTCGTTCATGGGCAGCAGCATGCCCAGCTCGGGCATATTGCCCGTCGGAGACAGAGTGCGCAGCTGGTTAGGGAGTGGTGCCTTTGCACTAGTGTTATTCTGCAAAATGATGATGTTATCGCCCGTCGGAGTAGATGTGGTCAGCTCCGGAGGCGGTTGCAGAAGTGTAGCTGGCAACAGGCCACGACGAACCACCGAAAAGATGTTCAGATGGAGTTTCTGTTGGTGACGAAGCACCAAGTCCCGTCTGGCGAAGCAGCGACCACATGCAGCGCATTGGAACGGCTTTTCATTGGTGTGCGACCGCTCATGTCTCTTCAAGTGTTCCAAACGAGCAAATGCGCGAGTGCAAATTGAGCACACGTGAGGCCGAGGCTTGTCGGTTCTAATTTGGAGCGACTTCTTCGGTATGGGTTGTGTCGGGCCCGCGTACGTCGATCGGGTCGGACTATTCTTGTCCTTCGTTGAAGATGGGGTACTATTGGCGAGCATCAGAGAGAGAACTGGATTAGGAGGAAGGAATTCAGAAATTGAAACTTAAATTCTTGAATGGTTGAGGTCCTCTGCTCTATAATAACTTTTCCAGTCGACTAACGGGTGATTTTTTGCTGTATTCGATCTTTCTGTTGTAGTGTCTGGAGAGTTGACAAACAACGAGTGACTGTATTAGGGAAAAGTCTGGGGGAATGCGAACGAGAACGAAGCAAAAAAAAAGGAAGAGAACAGCCAACTATGCGACAAAAACGGAATGGAGATCAATTTTTATCTGGCTATGGAATCCTGCTGTTTACAAGAGTTTTTTTCTCCCTCTTGTGTTTGAGTGCCTTGTGTTACGATTTGATTTGTGTGGTGGATGACCAAGTGACAGAGGACAACGAGGGAACAAACAAATAGCACCGCCAGAAAAAGTCACTAGCAAGAAGTCTTTTCCACACAAGAATTAACGACAGGTTCTGTTTTGAAAAAAGAGGATGCGCTGCTTTTGAAAACTTATCGACCAGCAACGGAGAAGTAAACCTGGGGTGGAGGGCCAGATGGGTAAGCCGGAGACGCAAAAGCTGGAAAAAAGCGCCACAAGGAAAAGGAAAACGGCAAATATTTATAGACGAAACAAGAGGAGCAGGGCTCGTAACCGTGTGGACACACTTTGGGTGGATTCCTGCTGAAAACACAGATTTTAGACGAAGCAAATCAGTCGCTGATGACAGAAAAAGAGTGGGATTCTTCGGAGTGTGGTTGGGTAGAGAGTCCGGGGGAGGAACTTGAAATATCTGGGGCATTGGAGTTTATGTGCCGGACGCGAGGCCAATTGGTGCAGCACTGTGTTTCACAATGCAGGAGTATAGTGATTGAGGAAAAAAAAACTATTGTATGCAGGATGCAGCACAACTGAAGTAAGAGAGATTGGAAATATATTGGAAAAAGTAACAGGAGGCTAGCGAATTGGAATTTGCATTGTTTTGAGAAGGTTGGGAAATGTGCGCTGTGGTTTAGGTAAAAAGCAGGTGTGTATGGGTTATGAGCACGGGACTGGAGAAGCTTTTGCCCAAGACACTGTGTCAGATTTTCTGAATCAAAATTGGAACGGTGGAATCTTTTCCTTTTCAAATGCTAGGTTTATCGATTTGCCTTTGCGCTATTTTGTTGCCAAAGAGGCTTTTATGGGCTTATGTGATTGTACAGATGATGCAATGGACTGGCGCCGAGTTTTTGTTAGAATAGCATTGAGGATAAGGATATAAATTTCTCGCTGATGATTTTTAGTGGATTAGTGGTATAAGAGTGTTGAAATGGTGGAATTTGGGCGTGTCAATTGGAGTCTTTTGATGTATAGGACATAGATATGATTGGAATGCATAATCCGAACAAAGCAGATGGTTCAGGAGATAGGAAATCGAACTGAGTGTAGAGAGCTAGAAAACAAAACTATTGTAGTGCTTTTGAGCTTTACAACACTACGGGGATTATGTATTGCTCTCGAGCTTTGATAGTGATTACCAAAGTACTATAAACTCGCCAACCATCAAAACAAAACAATGTTCATTCAATGACCAAAACAAAACGGATCGCTTGTCATCAGAAACAGTAAATCCACTTGACGGAATGGTATATCCTACGGAATGGTATATGAAATTTCCGTTACCTCCTCTTGATCAATAATCAATCTCCTCTTCCCACAAGCGAAATCCTTCTATTCAAGATCCTGCCTCATGGGTCCTTGTATGAATCGTCTCTGCTCAATCCTCGAATTCTCAACATCCACACTCCGTTTAAAGACAACTTGTCTTCAATAATCACTTTCCCTACGTATTCACCACTTTCAAAGCATCACGAAATTCCAAGTTAGAAGGCACAGCGTGTCGGTTCACCAGTTGCCGTATATCATGAATAATTCGTCCGTAATTTCCTCCAGCTAAATCCTGGCTTCTCAGTTGTCGATCTATCTCAAACCGTTATGTCCACTTGGCACGGTTTGCTGCCCTGGTCCCAGTCTTGGCCACAGCAAGCTGGCCCATTTCAAAAGTGCCGGCATAGGTGTAACAAACTGATTGAAAACTTGCTATTCCGAAACACCCGATACACAGTTATTTTTTGGGAAATCGTAAGTTTGTACATATGAATGTACATCGGGTTATGTGCGTCCTGTAGATAACTAAGACAATAAATTGGCTCCTGTACATAATATGTTGACACCTCCGGATTGACGAAAAAGAAATGATAGTAAGTTCAAAAAGGACAACCCTGATCTGTAGAAATCATCAGGATAATTGGAGTGGTGCTTTTATGGACCCGGGTCAGTCCACGTGTGCTCGATGGGGCTTACGAGTTTTCATATGTTTCACATTTCAATTTACATTACACAGTAGGGAAATGGCTATCTAGGATAAGTAGAAGTTAATTGTGTATTTGATCTGAGATTTCAGCTTCCTATGCCGAAATGAAAAAAGGTCAAGAACAGATGGTAGACCCATCGTAACTCTCTCAGACGTCTTCTAAAGATGCCTCTTGTGGAAAAGTATCAATCTAATGAATCTTGAAGAGCCTTTAATCCTTTTCAGAGATCAGAATCAAAACCATTGGATTTCTGCCCTTTTAATCTAGTCATGTATGTTCTTTGAAAGAGATATGAATTTCTTGATTGAATATTGTTGTAAAGGTTGTAACCCCAATAAAGCAGAGAGAACGGTAGTCAATATAAGAAATTTATACAATCTCAACACTCCTACACCTATTGTCTTATTTGGTTTCTTCATTTGTTGGTTTTTTCATTTGTTGGTTTCTTCATTTGTTGGTTTTGATGTCTGTATTCTGTAAGTATCCGCGTCATCCTGACCAGCTGCAAAAAAGGAGATGTTCTCAATCCAGTGAGTGCCATCTAAGCAAATCTGGGAACAATTTCGAAGTCATGTTGTCATTTCGTAATCTAGTTGGTGCTCGAGCACAAGTATTAGATGAATAGTTCGAGCTTGAAGTGAAAAACAAGACTCAAACAGAACCAACTTAAAGAGAAAAGCTCAACGGTAACAAAAAAACTATGCGCTAATTCATTGACATCAACTCCAATCAAAGACCTAGCCTCTTGTCTTGTTGTTTCACAGAGTGCTTTATCCTGAACTAGACAAGACCTCATTCTAATACAAAAAATTCCAACACAAAAATCAAAGCCTTGACAGATTCCTCGTTTTCCATTTTCGCCCTCTCTTCTTTCTTTTCCACTTCATTCTTTCTCGTCTCTCTCTTTTTGTGGAGAACCCGCATAATCTTATCGCATCTCATCTCATCGCACCTCATCTCCTGCTTCACCCATCTTCATCAAAGTGAATCTTTTACACCACACCCTAGCTGTCTTTTCAAGACGTTTTATCATGACCAACGAATCATCGGCCCCTAAACTCGCCGGTCGTGCGCTTTACAACGCCATTGGCCAACCGAAAACCATCGTGGCCCCAATGGTGGATCAGTCAGAGTTGGCATGGCGAATTCTTCTGAGACGTTACGGCGCTGATCTTTGCTACACGCCCATGTTCCATGCCAAACTATTTGCCACTGACGAGAAGTACCGTGCGAAAATGTGGTCGGAATGGGACGGCCGTGCTGATCTTGACCGACCCTTGGTGGTACAGTTCTGTGCCAACGACCCGGACTACTTGTTGCAGGCAGCCAAGCATATCGAAGACCAGTGTGATGCTGTGGACCTAAATTTGGGATGTCCTCAGGGAATTGCCCGGAAGGGCAACTACGGAGCGTTTCTTATGGACGATTGGGACTTGGTAGAAAGGCTCATTCGTAACTTGCATGACAACTTGAAGTGTCCCGTTACCGCCAAAATCCGGGTCTACGACGACTGGGAAAAATCTTTAAAGTACGCCCAAATGGTGCTCGATGCTGGCGCGCAATTCATCACAATCCACGGAAGAACCCGTGATATGAAGGGTCAGGCCACTGGTTTGGCCAATTGGAAGATCTTGCGATACCTCCGAGACAACTTGCCCAAAGACCAGGTGTTTTTTGCCAACGGAAATATATTGTATCCGACAGACTTGAGTCGGTGTACTGACGCCGTAGCTTGTGACGCTGTGATGTCTGCGGAGGGAAACTTGTACAATCCAGGTGTTTTCTGGACAAAAGACGAAAACATCGACAAGCAGCATGCACGTGTAGACAAGATGCTACGCGAATACTTCGAGATTGTGAAGACGTGTCCTGGCCACGCCTCCAGAACAGCCATGAAGGCACATTTCTTTAAACTTTTGCATGAGTTCCTTAACGTTCACAAGGAGCTCCGTCCTGTGATTGGAAGCACCAGCGTTCATGCAGATTTCGAGGTGTGGGAGGCCATTGTCAAGCAAGTGGAAGACTTGGTAGAAAAGATCTATGAGCAACCAAATATAAAGGCCCTCGACATCATCACGGAGGGAGAACTACAACCGTGGGGAGGCCGCTACAGAACAGTGCCATATTGGCGGTGTCAGCCTTACTTCCGTACAGTTTTCGGAGAGAAGCAGAACACGCGAGTGCTTAAGATTGCGGCCAGTAGCGAAACTTGTGCCAACAATGGTAAGCGTGAAAGAGAGGTTGATATAGAAGGTGGTGAACACGAACAGGAGCGAAAGAAAGTGAAGGAAGAGAAAAAGGACCTTGAAGAGATTAAGGAAATCAAAGAGAGAAAGGAGATCACAGAGAAGAAAGAAGGTGTTGCATTGGAAGCATAGTCTCTTGGAGCATGATTACGACGGATCCAATTGGGAGAGAAATGAATTAAAATAGTATTAACAATCTATGGAATACTTTGGATTGGTTGTAGATCAAGATCTCGTTTTGTCATCTGATTTTTGACATACCCGGATGAACACAACTGGTCCTCCGAAAGAGACAGCCACAATGCTCCAAGTCGTAAAATCAAAATTTGACTATTTGATCATCTCTTTTTGCCTTTTCTGTAGCTCTTCCCAGTGCTTCTAGCCACCGCCTTATCTTGCCCATACTGTAAACCCATCCTCAAATTAACCACTCCCTTATATGAACTACTTCACTAATTGAGTAAACGTTTTTCTTTATTGATCTCAACCATTGGCTATTTCGAGAAGCTGTCTACTATTCTGGAAACATTCTCATAACCTTTCCTAACTGCGCTCAGCTTTCTATTGCTTACTTAGCTCGTTCTTTACGTACCTTCAATGTCAATCTCGTGTGTCCGTATTCCAGCAGCCAAAACGGCCAGTGCTGCTGTTATTTTCATCCATGGGCTTGGTGACTCTGGAAATGGATGGTCTTGGTTCCCTCAAATTATCCGCCAGACCGGGTTGATCAAGGCTGCAGATGAGATCAACTATGTGTTCCCCAATGCCCCCACCATGCCCATCACAGCCAATGGCGGCATGCCAATGCCCGGCTGGTTCGACATCTATGAATTCGGCAATCCAAAAGCCAGACAAGACGAGATTGGCTTCTTCAAGTCGTGTGAAATTGTCAAGCAGTTGGTTCAGGAACAAGTAGAGAAACACAACATTGCGCCCGAGCGGATCATCATTGGCGGATTCTCGCAGGGCTGTGCTATAAGTATGGCTGTTTTGTCGTTGCTAGATATCAAAATCGGTGGTCTTGTGGCCATTTCTGGATTTTGTCCCGTTTCTGACGCATTAAAGGAAAAGCATGCCAAAAGCGGAATCAATTTTGATACACCTGTATTCCAGGGCCATGGAACTGTCGATCCGATTGTACCACTTGACTTTGGAAAGCATGCGAGTGAATTTTACAAGGAATTGGGCTTCAAGAAGTGGGACTTCCACACTTATGCGGGTGTTCCACATAGCACAAACGATGAAGAGTTGGTCGATGTGATTAAGTTCATGGCCAAGGTCCTAGACTAGATTTATAGAAATGTCGTAAAGCGATAAGCGGTTGTTGTAGAAAATTTTGTGGTTTTGTTTAAGTCAGCGCATATCAATGCCCAGCTACAGTTACAGTTTGTTTCTTGTCTTTTATAATCGAAAATGCTTTCAATCCCCATAACTCAGTTAAAAAAAGAAAGAGTGAGAATTTTAGCTAATTAAGATGCAAAAGTGCTTGATTCATTTTGAGAGAACATTAAATGTTGTAATTGAAGAGACACAAAATAGTAATAAAATATTCTATTTGCAGTCATCATGAAGAGAAAGATCTGAAGTTTTTTGTCAGCACCTTAATTGCTTTGTCAGATCATTCCCCGTGCTGCTATGGTTAAAATTCGATAATTCTTATGAAATCTCCATTTGGCCTAGCGGTCAGCACCCTGTTCCAACGAACCTGGGTTTCTCGAGATCGCGCGTTCGACTCAATGAGTAAACTGTGTGTTTGTATGCAGTTTCGTGTGTGTTTGTGTTCTGATTACCCGATAAGGCAATGCGACAATTAAGTTTTTTTTTTTTTTGGCTACCGAGCTGTCAATGGAGGGACAAAAAAGGGACAAAAATATCTCCAAGATTGGCGCTTAACCGAATAAAACCTACTAGATAATTTTTTAGGCTACAAGTATCGTGGTTAAGTAGTTGTGTTTGTCTTTTGTCCTGGCCAGCGCAGGCTACCCGAAAACAATGACTACTGCAGATTAATTGTAAAGGAGTCGGGCAATTCGATTCTCTAGAGTTAATTGATTTCGTGCAAGCGGTTTATAAATTTATGTGTGAGATCTCTCCAGAGTGATTGAACTCTAGGTGAAAAAGTTGATAAAAATACAATCTTTGACGAGGAGGGCAAATGGAGAGTCAGAGTTTGAACTTTTAATCAGTGGATAGGAAAATTTAAATTTTTCAAATTAACTTCCAGCACACTTTCTAGCATAGATTGGCCGCGTTTGATTCATTGTGTGTTTAATTTCTCATCAGAGCGTATCTCAACCCTCTATTTTAATTAAGACAAATTTCAGTCAACCACTGCTTGAATTTTTTTTTTTTTGCCAAAAAAATGTCGTACCTCGTCTAGGTCACATAATTAAATCTGAAAGCCACATACGATTCCCCCCTTATCTTGTACTTTATATTATTCTGTGACTGGTAGAAATTTCAAATCGGGCGTGTGGTCTAGTGGTATGATTCTCGCTTTGGGCGACGGTTGTTTCAACTGACTAAATCTGCGAGAGGCCCTGGGTTCAATTCCCAGCTCGCCCCTTTCTTTTTTTTTTTTTTTTTTTTTTTTCAGTTAAAAATTTAAAATGGGGCGTTGGTTTTTGGGTTATTTTTCTCCTTTTGGGGAACGGTTTTTTCACTTGCTTAATTTTGCGAGGGGCCCTGGTTTAAATTCCCCGCCCCCCCCTTTTTTTTTTTTTTTTTTTTTTTTTTTC